>PVIU01025351.1:0-23865 GCA_004026605.1 Ondatra zibethicus
GGGAGGAAGGGAGGGAGGGAGGAAGGAAGGAAGGAAGGAAGGAAGGAAGGAAGGAAGGAAGGAAGGAAGGAAGGAAGGGTGTGGTCGCTTGCCATGCACTCTGCTTCCAAATGGGTGAGCTGGATTTAAAACTTCAGAAACCTACCCAAGCTATGGTCACATGACTTTGGAAAAATGACATCATTTCTCTGCTGTTATTTCCTTAGCTGTTAAGATTTCTAAATTTGTGCTGCCTTGATTTGATTGTGTGAGTACTAAATGAAATAATGCATCCAAAGTGCTCCCAGCACCGCAGCACCCACAGCGAGCTAGTGCTGCAAGGGAGTGCCCTTTATGGACATTACAACTTCCTTGATTGGCAACCACTCATCTAAAGCTCCAGAATTCATGAATAATTGAATATTTTAAATGTGATATTGTAAAAACTCACACTCCAATACTGATCTACCAGAGCTAAGTGGAGCTATATGACATAACTACATTGCCATATAGAAGGTAGGACATGTGTGCATTTTCTCATTGCCTGCACAAATTATGCACTTAAGCCGTCAAGAGTTTGGCCTGGTAAATTATCCTATTAGTCTACTTTAGAAGAGTTTATGAACAAAATGATCCCTGATTCCTCTGGAAGCGGACTGGTTCAGATATCCTTTCAAATTGATGCAGGAGATGTCAAAACAGGTTGGGAGGAAAAATAATTTCCATTTTAAAAAATCATTGTACTTCATCCTCATTCAAACTACCTCCCTTATAGTGCCTTTATGGTTTTGAAGCTGGCAGATTACTCACAGAACTAGGACCACCAAAACCTAGAAACCATAGTTTTACACAACTATACATGCATGTTCACTAGCGATATGGGTGTAAATACCTTACAGTTGAGAGCAGGTCGCCGATCCTTCCCTAGCAGAAGTTCTGTGGTTAGAAGGCTCGGGTTTGAATTTGGCTCCATCACTTATTATCATGCATGATTTAAATGTTTATTTTGGAGTGGCTGATTTGATTTCTTCGACTATAAAATGGAGATAACAGTCATTTAAGTAATTACAGTTGTGGTGAGCCTAGAGTTTACATACCAGATCTGTGGAAATGGTTAATAGTGTTAGCTGCTGTTGAGAAAATTACTAAAAGAATCATATTTACTTTCATGTTTTAGAAAAACAGTCTGAAAAAAAAAGAAAAACAGTCTGTTGAAAAAATTCTGAATTGGGAGACAAAAATATGCTACCTTTAATCTTGAGTGTGTTCCTATCTCATGAAATTTAAATTCTAGTGCTTGTTCTGAATACTGCCTTACGTTCTGAGACTCTGAGAGGTTGCTGGTGCAGGCAGGATCAGAATGTCCAAGTGTCATGGAGCCATGACCCTGATGCTGATGTCTGATGCTGATGTCTGATATAAAATGGACTTGAGGGAAAGAGAGGAGAGGTATTTCCTATGAGGGCATTGTAGTTCTCATTAGGAGAAAAATGGCAAGAGACATTGGTGACAAGGACTAGAATATTTTCCCAAGTAAAAGAATAGCATAAAATCATTTGTGACTGTCATATCTGAACACACAAAATTAATTTCTTCAAAAAGTCAATTTGCTTTATGGATGGCCTCCATCTTCTTTTTTTCTTTTTTACTTTTGTACGCTTCTAAGTGAAGCATATTCTTCTAACCTTTTCTGACAGCCCTTCCAACTGGAAATCCTCAGCTATGTCAGAAATCGTTATTTCAGCCACAACCCAGCTATGTGATAGTGCATATTTAGGTTGAGTCTTCCGATCAATGCAAAAGCTGAAATATTAAAATGCTTCAAGGATCATTCTTGCGGGGCAGTCAAGGGGAATCATGTTTGAAGAGTAAGTGGCTTTCTGCCCTTTACCGACTGCACTGGGGAGATCTACAACAGAGCAGAAGAACGGCGCTCTTGGGCCCACATCTGGCCAGTGAGTCAGAGTCAGGGACTTATGAAGTATTTAATGCTAGAGGCTCTCTCACACCTCCGGAGGGCAACATTTCTGTTTGCACATAAAAAAAGAGGAGCCACACCATGAGCTATAGTAAGGATTCTAGCCTCACGGTAGGGCTTCTGCAATATCACAATCAGCTAGGATTGCATTAGAATGTAGTCTGGGGGAGGAACTGGTCCTCAAGTCTACTGAAACTCAGGTATGGGCCAGTTGAGTATATATATTTTAATTAGCCTTCCATTTGACTCTGTCAAGAACTATAGCTTAAGAAAATTTATACTGCCTTTTAATTATTACAATACCTACCTCAGAAGATTTTTTTTTCACACAACACTACACTAAGCCTCTTCTCTTTCTATAAGAGTCTTTCTCTTTATGATGGAAGGGAGCAAGAATCTACTGTGGATCCAACTGTGTCGCCATGCACCAAACCTAGTGAGAAATTATTCAAACTACAGCCCAAAAGACACCTTAGCCTGCCCTGAGAATTTGAAGGTGAAAGTTGTATTCTTTCAGAGTATAAGTAATTGTCTCACTTCTATATACAACCATAACATGCCCAATCTCATCTGATAATTGTCTCACTTCTTATATACAACCATAACATGCCCAATCTCATCTGATAGTTGTCTCACTTCTTAAATACAACCATAACATGCCCAATCTCATCTGATAATTGTCTCACTTCTTGAATTCACAAAACTGATTCTCTGAGGACCTCCAAAAGCCATTTATACACGTACTTCTAGCCTCATAGTATGCAGAAAACACCCTACTGGCTTGATTAAATCACATCAGTCCTATGCATCTTTACCTGTCCTATATCGTTATTGGTAAACAAATTCAAAGACTGCCAAATATCCTTGAAAAGATTCCCCTACTCAGAAGATACCCAATACATCCTTAACTACTCTGTAATTTTATGCATATTGCTTTGAGTTCTTGATGAGTGTTTTAAAATGCTAAATATGGAAGAAATAAGAATTAATACATATTGTATTTAATCACTAAAAGCAGATTGCCATTATTGAACTCTGAATAATATGTAAATTGTTCCTTTGATTGGCTTAAATTGGTTTACTTCGATTCATTATAATTCTCTCATAAAATTATTGTAATTGTCCCTTTGCAAACAAATCAGGTACACATTTCTAATCAGTGAATGCCTGAAGATTCAATGAGAGTTCCTGCTAGGACCAGAAGCTGATTTACCATGAAGCTACTAAATCTTACACATAGAATACTTCTACAAACTGGGGCCTCATTTTGGCCCGGTAAAAATTGGTCCTAACCTTTGGCCAGAGAGCATTCTCCATCAATAGACAGAATGCTGCACAAGTTGAATTGGGTAGAAGCCTTTCTGTTTCTGCTCAATGAACATTGAACCAAAATGAGTACCTGTGTCAGTTTTGGAGTAGATAGAAACAGTTTCTGTGTAAGCGCCTTGACAGTTGCCAGTGGTTTGGGATTAACATTAGCCTGGGCTGTCAGTCACTGCTTTAGCATTTTAGATTTCCTTTCTCTTGAATAGAGAGAGACAAGAAGCACTTAGCAGCTTACCATAATATTAGGCAGTGGAATGTGCATTCGCAGTCTTATGTAAATTTCTAAATGCTTCTAAAAGAAAAAGCGCCTTTACTTTCCATCAATTATGGCTCCAGATATTAAAAACAAACAAGCAAAACTGCTCACTTTAAAATCTTGAAAAGATCTTGACTCAGAGCTGAAGTCAATGCCAAATACTAATATCTCTGATTTGATTTGTTTGTGTGACTTATGTCTCTGAGATCGGGAATGACAGCGTGATTTACATCTTCATTTTACTAGAAGGGTTTTATTTTTTTAATCACTGAAGGAGAAAAAGGATGCAGTTGTAAATATTACCCAGTTAAAGTGGGCTTGGATATTATAACTAATTTCAGAATTCCTGGGGGAGATGTCCATGATTAGTATGGTCTTTTTGTTAGTGTTTTAGAAGCTGGCGTGCTGCAAGCATTGCTTTTAAATCAGCCTCCTCAGTAGAAAGAAAATTACAAAGGAGAAGCAGCCACATAGATCTCTAAATAAGGGCAGCAATTGGAACACTCAACAGACAACCAAATTCCACATGTCAACATACACATCCAGTTAGTTTATGTTTTTTAGATGCATTGTTTCGCTTATGAATTTACTGTTTAGTTTTTATCTAGCAAATGATAATCTTAACCCCAATTTCCTGAACTATGAAGACTCAATTAGATCTAGTGGAGACTTCTAAGAAGGAAGTACCTTAAGCTTCTATGATGCATGCGTGAACACAGCAGAAGCTTATGGTTTGACCATAAGCAGCAAGACAAGATCCATCAGAATGAATGTAGCTCCCGCCTACACCTGTCTGCATTTGGCTAACAATAATAAGCCTAGGAGCTTCAGAGGTACGAGCACCTAACTGCCTGCTGACCGATACTTTTCCCAAAGAAATAGAAACAAAACTTCATCCCAGATAGGGGACCAGTGGCAGACCAAAGTACAGATACCACCAAAGTCCTACTTGCTGAACCTTTGAGCATATTAGGGTTGGTTACAGGTTATGGGTGAGACATTACTTAACGGAGAGCAGAAATGAATCAAGACAACCGCATCACCAAAGCCCACCGCAGGATGAGTGACCGCTTGCAAAAACTGGAAACCGTGAGCACAGGTCACATCCTGCAGATAGCTCAAGAGGGTGTAGTTGTCCTCCATAGGTGGCTCAGTTGGTGTGAGCCTCTTCAGGAGGCAGGCCCAAAGCTCTGATTCTTTTAGGCAGTTCTTTGCTTCATCCAGGGAGTGAGGGTGAAGCTACTTTGAAGCTGTTTGGTGGTCTGCTTTTCTCCTTCAGCTGGGTTTATATTAGAGTCTCCTTGTCCCGTTTTGCCTTGTCTTATTCTTGTCTTATTCTCGTTTTGTCCTGTTTGGCTGTCATCTCTTGAAGGCCTGCTCTTTTCTGAAAGGAAACAGAGTAGAAGTTGATCTGAGGAGAAGGGAGGTGGCAGGGTAACCTGGGGGAGCGGAGGGAGAGGAAACTGGTCAGGGTGTACTGTGTGAAAGAATCTGTTTTCAAGTTTAAAAGAAAAAAAAGTCTTCTGCAACTTGGCTTGTCTGTGAGTGACTTTCCAGTCTTTCCTGTGTCTTTACTCTGGGGGGTGAGAAGAGCCAAGAGAATCTGGTCAGTTTCAAACACTTCCAGAACCTATTCTGCTTGTTTAGTTCCTGTCTTAATGAGCTTCCCAACAAGCTGGAATATTTCCGTCCCACAGAAAACTGCCACTCAATACTACCCCATTCTTCTTTTAATAAGGACACAGAGTTGGCTGTCCTTTGCAACTTCCTAGTTTCAGTTTGCACCTTGAAGAACTCTGCTCCTTTTAAACTAGATTGCTGAAAGATTTGCCTGGTTTGTTTATATTTAAAGAGATGCACAAATAGAGAGAAAGGGTTAAAGGGTCACGTGACATCGGGGCAGGTTCACCTCTAGTGTCTTAAAGCAGGCAGGTAAAATAATGAGTACAGTTTTCAAACCAAACTTATGATGTTGGTGAAGTGGCCCCAAATATACTCCTTTATAATGGGACATATGTTTTCCACTTTAGACACTACATGATGAGTAATAAGTAAGGTGAAGTTTTAAAATATTACAACTAAAGAAAATAATAGGCAATGGTCTGAAAAAAAAAACATCTAACCACGATCGTATCCTTTCTCAGAAAAGGCCCATTCCCTGGGCCCCGCTTGCCCTCTTGAAGCTCAGAGGGAGACTGTCTGTGGTGGATGAGATGGAGACCAGCTGCTTTGGAAAACGAAGAAGCCGGCAGAAAGGGAACTTTGATGGACGATTTGCTGAGACTTGTATTATTTTCATTTTTAACAAGAACTCAGAATACGTTCTCATTTAGCTATGAGATCACTTTTATAAGACTGTCAGCCACAAAGTTCAGAAGTTAATCAGGATGAAATTCATTTTTTTAACTCTTTGAAAATGATTTCAACCTGTAAATAGAGTAAGTAGAGTACTCTATATAGTGTACTTACATAGTGTAAGTAGAGTATATAATTGTTACATAGGAAATTATTTCATACATAAAATATTGCTATAGAGGGAAATACATAGAAGATATCTAAACAGTAAGTTGTTTTGTCCGCAGGCCATTTGGGAAGTCAGATCTTCTTTATTTGAGAGAAGAGTTCAAAGAATCCAGAAGACTAGACTATAGCATATATAGTTTCTAAGGTGGGAGGAGTCATCAAATCCTGCTTCATGGGGTGTTTGCTGTGTCATCATCCTGTCCTTCTCTCCCCGCCTCTCCCAGTGGAGGCGCTACATCAAAACTACAGAATCCCCTTCACCCCTCCCTTTACCCCAAACATGGAGAACTCCTTGTAACTCCTGTCTTCCTTTCTCCCAAGACGTTCCCACGGTGCTCCTGCTCTTATCCAACTGTACCTGTCTTTTCCGTATCTACGGCCATCTGCTGCTTCCAGAGTAGGACTTATTACCCTCTTAATTCAGCCCTTACTCGTCAGGTGGAGAAATTAGAAAGAAAAATCCACCAAATTCCACCAGACCTTAGTGGGCATTTAAAACTCTTCCAGAGTCTTCTCTTCCCTCTGTTCAAACAACGTCCATCCGAGGACTGTGAGTCAACTGTCTGCACTCCACCTGCACACCGAATACTGATAGACCCCAGACTAGGGGTACTGTCTTCTCGGGAGAGCGGCCCAGGGACCCAAACACCAGACCAGTTGATGCAATCAGCAAGAGGTGTTTATTGAGCGTTTGTGCAAATGGGCTTCCTTCAGCCAGTTACTGTTGAAGCCCCAACACTGTGAGCAACTTTTAAAGGCAAATACCACAAAATTAGCATAATACTCAGGGCAGTAGATGATTGGTTACTTTAAAGATCAGGCGTGGGGAGGGGGTATAGGCAGGGGGGCTTCCCAGGCCCTTTGTTCTCTTGGGGGAAATCCGCAGAATGTTTTGCCAGGGTTATCTTTAGAGAGCGTCTGGGTGTAGTTTGTTCTTTTGAAACCTAGCGATATACTCCTTATTGTCTGCTTGATGGGGGTTAGGGTCTTTCATTTCTTTCACTACCACCTAACACTCTCTTAGCTAATTTTTGCTCATGCATAATAAAGCTCTCCTTATGTTCCAGGCTGTGGGCATTTGCAAGAAATATTTCTATTACCTGGAATTTTGGGGACCATCTCATCAATACCATCTCATCATTTATCATTCATTTTTGTGTTTTCCTATCTTGGCTTCAAAGAATCTTCCTTAACTATCATTGTATAATATTCTCTACTCAAACCTGTTACTCTTTAATATATAATCTGTTTTATAAAGCTTATTAATAAATAAAATCATTTTGTCTTTTTTACCACTAACCTACCAGTTCTAATTAGTAATTGAAAAAAGTAAACTCTGAGACTGAGAATTGGTCAGCATGGCTTAGGCTACATTTACAGAGTCCTGATGATACTCAGCACCTATTTGGCATTGATTTTCTTGTGAAAGTTACTGATAGATGTTAATGCATTTCCATAAGTGAGATGTGTGGTATGTGTGTGTGTGCATGCGTGTGTTTGTGTGTGTGTGTGTGTACGCAAGCGCGTGCAGACACACACATGTGGGTGTGTTTCCTTAATAGTTGTGTTAATTGTGATGGTGGGTACAAATTCGATCATTAGTGGTGGCACTGGGAATCTTGCAGCAAATGGAAGCCAAAATATGCACATGCAATAAAGAAGCACCAGATCAAAAGAAATGCAGATTGGATTGGTAAATGAATTGGATTGATAAATTTGGCTTTACCAGTAGTGAGAAATGCTGCAGAGAGTACATTGTGTATCCCGGGCTCCAGTGGCTTACATTTTCATGCCCAAATGTCAAGATAATTTTGAAATAATTACTGGAAATGTGCTAACTGAAACAGAAAATCATTTTAATGCAGGTAAGATGAATTATTCACCAGGTGCCTCTTGGCTTACCTGCATGGTATCCTGGAGAACAGAATTCTGCAGTGGAAGCTTCTGTTTCATGGAATTTGCTTCCAGTATTTTATGGTGTGGTGCATTGTGTAACGTTTACAGATGCTTTCTTCCACTCTTTTGTTTGAGATGGGAATCTTGTTTAGTTAAGACTTTGAAAAATTTCTTGATAGGTTCTAAATTACCGTCGGAATAAGAGCTAGAATTCCTGAGAGGATGTCCCATCTCTAATGCTAGCACTTAATCGGACATTTGTAGTCAAATTACTTCCACATTCTTTTTTTTTAACTCTAAAGTACATTTCCAGGTATTTGAGGAGAATTAATTAGTTTCTATTAATTAATTTGTTCCCATTATGGCTTTAATATCTCTGTTGTACCTCTGGTAATTCACAGTAATGGTGTGGACCTCATTTGCCAAATGCAATACAATACCCTTTTGTTTGAATGGAGTTCTTCTGTGATGTTAGTCAATTAACGAAAGCTATTTTTAAATGCCCACCTAGTAGGCCACATTGTGCCAAGGCCTGGTAGGTACTCCCAAGAGGGGTCAGCTAGGTCTCTATTCAAAACTTTTAAATGTGCGTGGGAAGAAAAGATTAAGCTAAAACTATCAAAAGTGACTATAATATGTAATTTAGACTCTGTAGTAAGTAATCTGAATAGAAAATTATAGGGAAAATTCGATGACAGTTTAACAGAGGCTCACTCTCCTATGCTTATCCCATTTAGTTGGATGACTCTCTGATGTCTATCATCTTTCAAGGTCCCTCCTCTTAGCCATTAGCGTTTACAGAGTGTTGGGGGTAGGGAAAAGAAAGAAGAAAAGAGCAAATTGCTATTGAGTACATACTAAACCATTGTTGTCTCTGTCCATATGTTTCTCATTTCATCTTAATGACTATCTTGCAGAATTACTTACCTGCGTCTCATAACTGAGAAATCTAGACTTAAAAGGGGAAAGAGCTTGTACCAAATAGCTTATTAGGAAGCGCTTGAGACAAACTCTGCTCCCTTTCCCAGCCTTTCTCTGCAATGTCATATAATAACTAGTGTCATACAGTTTTGAAGTCTATAATAGCAATTAATACAAAGAGAGATTAATGTAAAGGTTCAGACAAGATTGGCTTAGCTCCCAACTAGTTTCTTTTGTTTGTGGTTTATTCAAATTAGTTTAAAGCTCACATGACGGTGTGGGCCTCACTAGAAAAAGGCATAGTAATCGCTCGGCCTCTTCAGAGAGCTTCCTTCTGTAGCAGTGGGAAACAAATATAGAGACGCCAGCCAGACATTATGCAGGGAGTGAGACCTTGGTACAGCCGCTCTAGATGGACTGTCTGCATCAAATTCCTAAAAGAGGAGCCAAAGAGACTTTAAGAGCCAGAGGGGATGGAGGACATCAAAGAAATAAGGCTCTAAATCAACTTGATCAGCACTCACATCGATTCACAGAGCCTGAGACTGAGGAGCACGCACAGGGCCTGCACGGGTCTGCACCAGGTCCTCTGTGTAGATAGTGTGTAGATAGTGTGTAGATAGTGTGTAGATAGTATGTAGATAGCGTGTAGGTGGTATGTAGATAGTATGTAGATAGCATGTAGGTGGTATGTAGATAGTATGTAGATAGCGTGTAGATAGCATGTAGATGGTGTGTAGATGGCGTGTAGATAGTATGTGGATGGTGTGTAGATAGTATGTAGATAGTGTGTAGATAGTGTGTAGGTAGTATGTAGATGGTGTGTAGATAGTGTGTGGATAGTATGTGGATAGTGTGTGGATAGTATGTAGATAGTGTGTAGATAGTATGTGGATAGTGTGCGGATAGTATGTAGATAGTGTGTAGATAGTATGTAGATAGTATTAGATAGTGTGTGGATGGTGTGTAGATGGTGTGTAGATAGTATGTAGATAGTATGTAGATGGCGTGTGGATAGTGTGTGGATAGTGTGTAGATAGTATGTAGATAGTATGGCTCCCAGTCTAGTGTTTTAATTGGTGTCTGAGTGTGAGGTCAAGTTGGGCCTCTGATCTTTTGCCTTTTCCTGGACTTTTTCCCTTCTGTTTGTCTTGCCCAACTCTAGCATGTTAGTTTTTATTTTACCTTATTATCCTTTATTTTATTATTGAAAAAGAAAGAAAAATGAGTGATAAAATGAACAGTTGAATTTCCTTTTGCTGGACTCCTGATCTTAGGATTATGCATAAACCACAGAGCGCATTTGAACCATGTTTTGTGCTCTCTTCTGCCATTATAGTTTGAATTCTCCCTTCAAAAGACAGCCTGGCCAAAAACAAATAAATAAAGTTGTAAAGGTTAATGTGAAATTATGTTTCTTTATTTTATTCATAAAATAATAAAATGAAAAACTATTTCAACTCCTAAGATTTTTCACTTTTATTAAGCAACACTGTAACAAAAACCTCTTCCTTTTTCTGCATTAGCATATTACACCTTCACAAAGAATTTTAAGTTGGTGGTTCTCTTCATTCACTCACTCCTAATCTAATCACTTCTGGGTTCTTGTTTGTTTTTTTAAGATTTATTTATTTATTTATTTATTTATTGTGTATACAGTGTTCTGCCTGCATGTATCCTTGCAGGCCAGAAGAGGGCACCAGATCTCACTACTGGTGCTTTGGGAGACACCATGTGGTTGCTGGGAATTGAACTCAGAAACTCTGGAAGAGCAGTAGTGCTTTTAACTGCTGAGCCGTCTCCCCAGCCCCTAACCGCTTTTGTTTTAATTATTGCCTACAATGGCTTACAATTATTTAAGGAAGGTTCGTAATGCCTGTGTCTTGTATAAATTTGCCTATTTGCTGGGGACTCCTGTTTAGCCATTTACTATATATGCTAGGAAATGTGTGGATAATTCAGCCCCATGTATATTTAAAAACGCACCCATTGCTTATTAGAGATGTGGGAAAGGCCATTTTAGTTATAAATATGTCTTCTGAACATGATGTAACCATTGTAGTCGTGAACTCGTTGTAGCTGGGAATGCCTTTACAAGACCTTCTCAAGATTGGGCCTGTTGCCACACAGTGGTGCTTGCCCTTAATCCCAGCACTTGGGAGGCAGAGGCAGGCAGAACTCTGCGAGTTCGAGGCCAGCCTGGTCTACAGAGAGAGTTCCAGGACAGGCTCCAAAGCTACGGAGAAACCCTGTCTCAAGCCCCAGCTCCCCCCGCCCAAAAAAAAAAAAAGAAAAAAAAAAGATTGGGCCTGTCAATGTTTTACCTTGGGTAAAAAGAGGTTCATGAGACACCACCACTGCCCAAGGGAGTATTGCAGTGAATAGTTGGTGGTGGCCCAGGGACTGTCATTTTCTTCAGTAATGAAGCCACAGATAAGTTGTCCTTGCTCCATCTAGCGAGTAATCTCCCACCCATGCTCAAGAAAGAAACTCTAATTAAACTCAGTGGGTCGTGAACACACGCATACAAAAAGACAAGAAAGTATGAGGGAGAGTGATTAAGAAGAGGGGTTCCAGAAGGAACAAGAGGATGAGAGAGGGGAATCGTTACAGAAATGTATGAAAGTTTCAAACAATTCATTTATAAACCTATTTTTTACTTTATTTTTATTTATTCAATGTATCGTTCATATTATGCATCTTGAGTCCATTCTTCTCATTGTGCCTTCATATCCACCCTCTGCCCCTGCAACACCTCCTCCAAAAAATAAAATTTAAGAGGAAAAAAATGGAAAACCTTGTCATGGAAGCTGCAGTGTGGCACAATGAGTCCATACTTCTTTACTTTCAAGTGTTCATTGCAGAGACTCATTGTTCTGGTTCCTGGTCTCCGGTTCCTACTAGACCATCGATGTTGGGCCCTCACTGGGACTCTTCTCGGACAGCCTATTGTTGTCTTGTGTTGTGAAGATCCTGCAGCTTTGTGTCTGTGGGTCAGGCCCCTTCACATGCTCCAGCAGATAATAGATGGGGTGGATGTTGGGGTGGGCCAAGTCATAACCCTGGTTCTGAGCCTGGACAGCTACAAAACCTACTATATTTTAAAATTTTTTATTAATTTATAAACCTCTTCTGAAATACCACTTAAGAAGGTATGCTAGGCCTCTTCAGTGTTCTCTGATAACCGTCTTTGCTGAGAACATTATGCTGCCGCCTAATTTTTGTCGATTAGGAAACCTAGAAGTTGGTGCCTCATTGGAAATCTCTGTAATTCAGATACAAAGACCATGAGCTTTGTTTCCAGAAGGAAAAACTAAAGAATCAAATTGCAGACGCGAACCACTCCACAGCAGAGCTGTAGTGCATAGCAACAGTGATCTTTCCTTCAGGTGTGTTTGCGTTGTTGGAGAGGATTGATGACCATTTTCAGATGCCGAATTCTTGCTCTATCTCACACCTGCAGGTCTTTCCTCAAAGTGAAGTAGAAATTACCGGGAGTGGTGACAGAATCGTGTCTTTAAGGCAGTTTTTTAAGGCTTTATGATGAATGATAAATTAAGGAAACTCTGCAGCTTTTCAGACAATGAATTCCAATGTGAACATTCAAATAGGGAATGTAATACTTCCATGTTCCCTTAGTATTGAGTAGTCTACAGTGTCAGATTGCTAGGCTGTTCTCATTCAGAAGATTTATACATAGAGTGATTCTATTCAAATGCCGGTCAGCTGGCAGCATGGTATAGGAGCAAAGGCCTTGAAGTACATTTGGTCTGCAAAGTCTGGCCCTAGGAACTTCCATTTCAACTTGAACAGGTTTTAAGACATTGATGAGCCTTGGTGATTTGTCTACTTCCAATAATGATCTCCAGGGTTCATTTGGGAGATATTAGACTAAGACTAATGATTCAGCACCTTTCTAAACTGCTGTGGAATAATCCTTTTCTGTATTGTAAAGGTTTGTCACTCGAATTGGTTTAATAAAAAGCTGATTGGCTGCTAGCCAGGCAGGAAGTATAGACAGGACAACCAAACTAAGAATGCTGGGATGAAGAAGGGCAACAGACACAGAGGAAACAGGACATGTAGAAAATGAGGTAACAAGCCATGAGCCATGTGGCAGAGAGTAGATATAAAATATAAGCTCATTTAAAATGTAAGAGTTAGCAAGTAACAAGCCTGAACTATCAGCTGAGCATTTATAATTAATATTAAGTCGCTGTGTCAATTATTTGGAAATTGATGGATAGGAAAGAAATGTCTGTGTAGCATGATTAATAAAAACCCAGAGACGACCAGGTGGTGGTGGCACACGCCTTTAATCCCAGCACAGTGGTGGCACACGCCTTTAATCCCAGCACTCGGGAGGCAGAGGCAGACGGATCTCTGTGAGTTTGAGGCCAGACTGGTCTACAAAAGCTAGCTCCAGGACAGGCTCCAAAGCTACAGAGAAACTCTGTCTCAAAAAAACAAAAACAATAGAGAAGTAGATTGTAAAAAAAAAAAAAAAACAAACAAACAAACAAAAAAAACAAAACAGAGACAGATATTGGGGTTCAATCTGGAGGTTAGAAAAACAAAACAGCCATCCATCCTGCCTCCAGGAATCTTAGAATGAGACTGAGAGCTGTCTCCTCTCATTTTATATTTCTCTCTAGGGATGGGATTAAAGGTGTGCACCACTACTGCCTGGTCTCTATAGCAAACTAGTGTGGCTACTGGGATTAAAGGTGTGTGTCACCACTGCCTGGTCTGTAAGGCTGACCAGTGGGGCTGTTTTACTCTCTGATCTTCAGGCAAGCTTTATTTATTAAAACACAAATGAAATATCACTACAAGTCTGCCTACAGTAAACTGTATAAAATCTATGTGAACTCAAGCACCTCCAAAATACTCACTCTGCTGATTTTTATATGGTTAATTTACAGCTTTAATTTTCCCAAAGTAATTAATCATCTGGAAGTCAAACACATAATGACCAGAAAGCTGGTCATTGGCCATACCCTTGAGAGACTGCTTCCTTGCAAACTTTTCTTTTCTTTTTTTTTATTGATATTTATTGAGCTCTACATTTTTCTAAGCTCCCCTCCCTGCCTCTCCCCTTCTCCCTCCCCCAAGGTCCCCCTGCTCCCAATTTACTCAGAAGATCTTGTCTTTTTCTACTTTCTACTTTCCATGTAGATTAGATCTATATAAGTCCCTCTTAGTGTCCTCATTGTTGTCTACGTTCTCTGGGATTATGGTTTGTAGGCTGGCTTTCTTTGCTTTATGTTTAAAAACCACCTATGAGTGAGTACATGTGATAATTGTCTTTCTGTGTCTGGGTTATCTCACTCAAAATAATGTTTTCTACCTCCATCCATTTTCCTGCAAAATTCAAGCTGTCGTTATTTTTTTCTGCTGTGTGGTACTCTATTGTATAAATGTACCACGTTTTTCTTATCCATTCTTCAATCAAGGGGCATTTAGGCTGTTTCCAGGTTCTGGCTATGACAAACAAAGCTGCTATGAACATAGTTGAGCACATGTCCTTGGGGCACGATTGAGCATCCTTTGGATATATACCCAAAAGTGGTATTACTGGGTCTTGAAGGTTGTTTCCTAATTTTCTGAGAAATCACCATACTGATATCCAAAGGGATTGTACCAGCTTGCATTCCCACCAGCGATGCAGAAGTGTTCCCTTTTCCCCACAACCTCTCCAGCATAAGTTGTCATCAGTGTTTTTGATCTTGGCCATTCTTACAGGTGTAAGATGGAATCTCAGGGTTGTTTTTATTTGCATTTCTCTGATGACTAAGGATGTTGAACATTTCCTTAAGTGTCCTTCAGTCATTTTAGATTCCTCTGTTGAGAGTGCTCTGTTTAGGTCTGTACTCCATTTTTTTATTGGATTATGTGATCTTTTTTTCTTGTCCAATTTCTTGAGTTTTTTGTATATTTTGGAGATAAGACCTCTGTCTGATGTGGGGTTAGTGAAGATCTTTTCTTTTTGAAGATTAGAATAATTGTACATAGCATAGTCATTGTCTCTACAACGTCCATTTTTCTCCTCAGTTCTTGGTTTTAATGCATCTTATAAAACACTATCATCCTCTTATTTGACTAGCCTAACAACTTTATCTGTCTGCTGTGTCAAAAACATCTTTAATTCTCCATTCTTGATTTCAAAATTTAAACGTACGAATCACCTACGGTTTAAAATACCATTTCCTGAGTCCCAACTCTGGATAGAATCATTCAATTTCTGAAGTGATAACTAAGAATTAGCATCATAACAATAATCTGAAGTGATTGTAAACAAAAAGGCAATGCGTGGCACCCTTCCTTGGTTTTGCCCCGAGAATTTATAGCCAAAACATGGTCCTTTAAATGGACTTTCCATATTTATTTTTAAAGTAATACTTTGATTGTTTTCTATAATATATTTTGATTATATTAATAGCTTTCCCCCAACTCTTCTTAGATCCACCCCTTCCCTACCCACCCAACATGGTACCCTTGTGTCTTTGTTACTTTTCTATTACTATGAAGAGCCACCATGACCAAGGCAACTTATAAAAGAAAGCATTCATCAGGGGCTTGCTTACAGTTTCAGAGGGTGAGCTCTCGAGCATCATGGTTGGGATCATGGCAGCAGACACGTAGGCCACGTGCTGGAGCCAACTCTGAGAGCTTGCATCTTATTCGTAAGCAGGAGGCAGGGGGCATGAAACTGGACTTGCTGTAGATTTTTGAAACTTTAAAATCCACTCCGGAGCTGAAGAGATGGCTCAGCAGTTAAGAGCACTGCTGCTTATTCTTCTAAGTGACCTGAGTTCAGTTCCCAGCAGCCACAGGATGGCTCACAGTCATCCTTAATGAGACCTGGCGCCCTCTTCTGGTCCGCAGGCATGCATGTAGGCAGAACACTATATACTTAATAATAAATAAATTTCTAAAAAGAAAAATAAAAAAATAAAATCCACCCCCAGTGACAGGCTTCTCCAACAAAGTTACATCTCCTAATCCTTCCTAAATAGCCCACCAATGAGGAACCAACAGTTCACATATATGAACCTATGGGGACTAGTCTCATTCCAACCACCACAGCTCGTAATATTTTTAACTAACCAGGTCCAATTTATGCTACCCAAATATTCTCGGATGTGTGATCTTCCACTGCAGGATGGTAAGCTTACTGGGGCTACATTTGTAGCTGAGCCCTGGCATCTTCTTTGGGGGAGGGGGTCAGATAGTGCAGTCTCAACAACTCAGACATCCAGAGTCAGGTAGAAGACATAGAGCATACTCATTTATTTAACAACAGGGGTGGGGGTGGGGGGGACTCACATACCCTCCCAGCACCCGGGCATTCCAATCTGTTGACATCACACAGTTGCCCCCTCATTGGCTAGGCACAATCAGGACCTCTGACAGCGCCAGACAGAGTTCAGGTTGGCTCCTCTAGGCCTGATAGCCCTTAAGGTCCTGAATACACCCTTACCTGTCCTTCCATCTCCCAACAGCGAACAATTGTCAAGAACTCCATGGCTGGAGATAGGCTTGCATGCTCATCTTTCCTCTCCATTTTAGGATTTGGTCTGTCTTGGGGTCACACAGCTTTGGTGCATGCTGTTCAAAGTGCTGTGAGTTCATATGTACTGTCCTGCTGTGTCAGAAAATACTGATTCCTTGTAGCCATCTACCACCTCTGGCTCCTATGCTTTTTCTGCCCCATCTTCTGCAATAATCCCTGAGGATAGTGCTACATATATGTTCCCTTTAGGACATGAAAATTTTATAGTCTTTTATTGTCTGCATCTTGGCCTTTGTAGGTCTCTGTGTTAATCACCTTTTGCTGCAAATAGAAACTTCTCTCTCAGGTGAGGGTTAAGAGATTCATTGATCTATGGGTCTAATGATCAGGCATTAGGACCATAGTAGTAGATTGTCCATATTGGATTTTTTATTTTCAAAGGGAATATATACATATATGTGTGTATATATAATTTATGTGTAATATCCTCTTTGAAAAATACACTCAGAATTCAAATGAACATCTATTTACCTTTTGGCTGAATTATGTCAATCAATGGTCAGAAATTTAAGATCTAAACTTCTGTAACACGTAGTCCTTAAAATGTTTCTTTAACATGTCGTAGAAAACACCAAGCAGGCTAAACGAAGAGAGCTTGCATTTTCTGTCACGGCATAAGAAATTTATAGAACGTTACTAGCAATCACCTTTGATCTTAACCCAGGAATGCACTTGCCTCATTCCGTTATCAGTGACACTAGAACCTTTGTATGTACGAGAGGTTTCTGAGTAGATTCTAGATCAGATTCTCTATGATTTCCTTGGAGAGGCAGGCAGGAAAGTTTGTATGACTGACACAGGCTACTGGGGAATGATGCTTTGTGGATAGGGTGCTAAACGGATATTCATTTCTTAAGGTCTCCTACCAACTATTCAGTTGACTGCTAAGATGCTTTGCTTAGCTGCTATGTAGCTATACTCTTTTAACTACTGCTGACTAAAGCTGCAAGGAAAGAAAAAAGCAATTTTGCTTTTAATGTAGGTCAGCTACCCTAGAAAAGGATTCGGGGAACCTGGGGGGAAATAAATTGTGTCTTGATATCCACCAGGAACAATGCAATGCTTTATTCTGCGGAGTTTATAGTGCTGTGGGTATTCACCAGTCTCTCCATGTTCCTTCTCCTTTTCCCTTTGGACCTGCCTTTGTGCTCAAATGCCAAACACTGAAGGTTGTCATTCAGTACAGAGATTAAATGTTAAAATGGAAATAATGATGTTTCTCACCATATGAGAAGAAAATTGTAAAACTTAATGTTACCACCTGGACATTCAAGAAAACAATTTCCTATGAATGAGAATTTGTGGAAATCTGGTATGCTCTTGTGTTTACCTGGAAGTTGAATGAGGAGACCAAGATGCTGAAGGGCTAAGATGGAAGTATAACCTAGTGTGGAAGAACAGCGGTTGACTTGTTCATAGGACATTTAAGAGCTATGTTGGTTTGTTTGTTTTCTTTTGCTCCATAGTAATTGAGCTAACGTTGTTTTGAGAAATTCTGAAAAGTTATTTCATCAGCAGCATTTGACACAATCATATTGAGGAGGTCGAAGTTGCTGAACTAGATTTTAGTCAGAGAGCAGACAAACATGAGTTACCGTCAGGCTTTCTCTCTTCTTCCTTTCCATTCCTTAAACAACAGAACCGAGGCTTAGGGACAGTACCCCACCCCCATCGCTATTTTTTACTATTTAAAATAGGTGGCATATGAAGAGCTAGAATCAAAACCTGTGACCTATTTGTGCCATCTACCATGGTGTGACAGTCATATAAAGAGGACATGAGTGTTCTTTTGACTTTCATATATTCTCCAAACATTTAGAGTTTGAAAAGAATATTTTACTCCAATGAAGAAAATTGTTCTGTCACCCAGAAAAGCGGTTCCTTTTTCTGCCGAGATTTCCTTGCCAAAAACTAATTGCTTAGCATAAAAATGCTGCACTTGTTTCATGCATTAGTAAAATCAATTCTCTCCACTATAATACTGCTCAGCCATTGTGTCTGTCACTGCAAAGCTAAAATCTGAAGCTGTGTCACCAGACACAAAAGCGTGTATAGCTTGACCTCATGTATTAATTTTAGGGTTGGTTTTGCACTTTGTGAGCTCTCCAGGCATTGTGCTGCTCTCTCGTCCCCCTCTGAAACTCAGTATTTGGATCTGGGCAGGTGTCTTACCTCTCCATAGACAGAGACAGAGAACGGATCAGGAAATGAGGTACCAGTGTTCATGCATTCAAAACATTGAACACTTCCCTTGTGCCAAATATTAGTAGAGATCAGGAGTGTGGAGGAACAAGCCTATATTTTAAATGACTGTAAGTTAATGGGTGTACTGCATAATGACTTTGAAATTCAAAATGGTAAATGGTTGAGCAGAGGTAAACACAGATGGGATGTTGTCAAAGCACACAGAAGGGAGAACAGAAAAGGAAAAGAATCCACAATAAGTGCCTTTAAAAAATAAATAGGAGGTATGAGGAAAAGTACAACATGTGGAAATTTTTCATAATATTTAAATTTCAAGAAAAGAGGCTCACAGAGAAAATCTACACTGTCATGTCCAATGTGAAAATTGTGAGTTACAAATTTGTCCCTGTGCGCAGAATTGCTCTGCTTTTACCGAGTGTCACCTAAAAATGTGATTATGAAATTCAAGATCAGTTCTTTCAATTGATAGAATAAAATATTTTAAGATAAGTAGCTATGCTGTCTGGTTTTTATCAGTTTGACACAACTAAAAACCTCGGGAAAGAGGAGACCTTGATTGAGGAATTGCCTCCATCAGATTGGCCTGTTAAAATGTCTGAAGGACTTTTTCTTGATTAGTGATTAATGGATGTGGAGAGGCCTACCCAGCCTATTATGGGTAGTACCCCTGGACTGGTGGCCGTGCGTTGTGTAAGAAAGAAGGCTAAAGCTAAACATGCTGGTGTACACCTTTAATCCCAGCACTGGGGAAGCAGAAGCAGTTAAGGCTCTATGAATTTAAGGTCAGCCAGGTCTGCATAATGAGCTCCAGGCTAGCCAGAGTTACAACGTGAGATCCTGTCTCTAAACAAGTAACAAAAATCAAACAACGATAAAAAGCATCAGGATGCCCAAATCATGGGGAGCCAACCAATAAGCAGTGTTCTTCCATGGTCTCTGCTTCAGCTCCTGCCTATGGATTCCTGCCTTGAGTGCTTGTCCTGCCTTCCCTTGCTGAAGTAGTGTGACCTGTAAATCAAATAAACCTGTAGTAAGGAGGCCACTTGTTCATTTCCTGGCTGCCCAAACTCCCAAAATAACCACACAGAAACTGTATTAATTAAATCACTGCTTGGCCAATTACTTAAGTGTATTGCTAGCTAGCTCCTATATCTGGAATTAACCCATCTCCATTATTTTATATTTTACCACGAAGCTTGTGGCCTACCAGCACGGTTTCAGCATGTCTGTCTCTGGCAGTAGCTCCATGGCTTCTCCCCTGACTCTACCTTCCTACTCCCAGCATTCAGTTTAGTTTTTCCCACCTAGCTCTGTTCTACCCTATCAGGCCAAGCCAGTTTCCTTATTAACCAATGGTATTCACAGCATACAGAGGGAACTCCCACATCAGAAACCTTTTCCTTCACAAGTTGTTTTTTGGTCATGGTGTTTATCATAGCATTAGAAAGGCAAACTGGGGCAGCAGTGTATCAGAAAGGGTAAGTCTCTGATTGTGAATTCTTTTCATATATTCCTACACTGCACAGTGACTGGTTAAGTGCTCCATTTGAAATGAAGGATCAAGGAAAGGGAAGGTTACAACCACACTGCAGAAACTCTTCAGTCTAATTAGAGAGATGAGTCTGCTACCATGTACACAGGAATATGGCTCAATATATTACTCATGAAGGCCATCAAACATGGCTATAAAACAGCAAAAAAATCATATTTGTGTATTATTTAGATGCACAGCTGCACCAACAGACTGACTTATAATTAGAAAAATAAAACAGAAAGAGGCCCTGAAATTTTTGCTTCTGATAAACATATCTGATTTCATAACCAAAAAGACTACTAATTAAATATGACAAGGAAATCATATTAGATTAGCTTGCATTGGGCCAGGTATTTGCTTTCATTTTACACCTAATGGTCTCTTTTAAGATCATAGCAAATTAAGAAACAGCAATCCAACAAGCTGTAGTCGCCATATTAGGAAGGAAAAAAGCATTTTGTAATACAGCACCTAATTTGCCTAGATAATTTTAATTAGTGTAATGTGAGCTATTGGACAGTTCACCAGCAGCCTCATCTACAAGAAAAAGTGTCATTGTAGCCCTGGGCTCTGGGGACAGGACACTAACTGGGAAAAATTGAATAGAGAGTTATTTCCCCACATTTGATAGAAGGTTAGAAATGAAGAAAGCTGGGTCTAAAGACAGTGAGAAGCTTCCCTGTTCTCTCTCAGGAACCTGACAAAGCTGAATCAGCCAGAACTGAAACAGAACCCTGAGACCCTGAGACCCGTTGCCTTTGAAAGGTATGATGAGTCAATGCAATTAGAGAATGGCCTGTTCGCACCTGCCGCCGTGTGCAGGGGCTGGACTGGCGGTGTCCATGGCGCTAAATCTTAATTTCAGCTTGTGTGCTAAAAAGGAGAATATTCTTCACTTGAGATAGGCCTTGCTAGGTAGCATAGGTGGGTGTGGAACTTGCTACATAGTCCAGGCCTGCTCTGACATTTCAATCCTCCTGCCTCATCCTGAGCACTGAGATGTGCCACTGAGCCTGGTTTAGGTGTGCTTCTGCACTATCTGGGACAGCTTCCATACTCAGTTACGTTAATTATGTCATAGTCTCACAATCAATAGCTGCTTATTAACTAACACAGAAGGCCCACTTCCCTCCCATCTGCTATGATCACTGATCTAGGTCTTATAGAATCTTCCGTGGCCATTGTCTGTTGCTAAGGCAGAATATATGTGGTATTTTTAACCTTTAGTATTATATCAAGTTAGACTATTTTGTGTTCTGTCCCACAAAGGAAGCCAAAGCACGTGCCTCAATGATACAGCACCTGCCTACTATTCATGAGGTTTTAGGTTCAAGCCCCAATACCAAATAAATAAAGAAATAGATAGATTTCCAATGGTCGTGACAAGTATTAAGTAATGCTATAATCTGGGGATGATTTGAATGTGTCCTATAGGCTCACGTTTAGAAATATAATACCCAATAAGAGGTGTTGAGGACTTGATGCAGGCAGTGGTGGTGGGTGGGCTGGCTGAGGCAGTGCTGGAGAGCTCACAGTGGCGAGAATTGGGGGAAGCTCATGGGCTGACCAAGCCAGCTACCACCCAGGCCCAGACCCAGGGCTATGAGTTGGTCCACCCCAACATCTACTTCATCTATGAACTGTTGGAGCATGTGAAGGGGACAAACCTATAGATCTATAACTGCAGGATCACCAAGACACAAGACAACAGGATATCCAAGAGGAGCCCCAGTGAAAACCCATCCATTATTGATAGTGTAGCAGACACCAGAGGTCTTGAACCAAAACAAAACAAACAAACAAACAAACAAACAAAAAGCTCATGACAATGAAGTTGCAAGTCAAGATGAAGGATTAAAATCGGGGTGGGGGAAGTATTGCAAAGATAAAAACATGATCTGGCGTTTACAGATGAGGTCTTCAGGAGGTAAGTAAGATTAAGATTAGAGACCTTTATCAGAAGGGGGCCTCCAGTATTGAATCCTCATGGCTTAATAAGAAGAGATAGACACACACACACACACACACACACACACACACACACACACACGGGTAGATCGTTAGAGCTCACACACCACACACATACACATGGGGAGATCGCTAGAGTTCTCTCACACACACACCCATACATATGCATACACACACACACACACACACACACACACGTCAGGGGGAGATCATTAGAGCTGCACTCTACTTGTCTAGAGGACCCAGGGGAGGAATTCATTCTTTGTACCTTCTGACTGCCAGCATTCCTTTGCTCATGACTTCAGCATTGATCTCTGCTTCTGTCTTGACCTTGCCTTCTCTTCTTTGGGTGTGATTTCTCTCTCTCTGTCTCTCTTAAAGACATATGTGACTTAATTAAAAGCTCATTCAGATCATGCTGTATCATCTCCAGGCCCTTACTCCAATCTTCAAAACCTTTACCTCATAAGGTAACACTCAAACCTCAAGGAATTATGACAGAGATACACCCTCGGTACCATTATCAGCCTACCATGATGGACCTCGGGGGAACTATAATATTCCACCTGTCTAGCAATTTTTCAAATGAGGCTGCTGTTCTCATCTTGATCAGCAAGTGACTGGACTAAAACTCTGTAATGTTCTTCCTGACTCATCTCAATCAAGGCAGAACTGTGCCTCTCATTTTCATTCTGAATCACATCAGAGCAAGGGGCATAGTGAACAGTGTAGAGTTCCTAGGAGATGGAGCCTCCAAGAATTAGGCTTATTATTTGGGAGTCAAGCACCCCTTTGGAGTGTTAGGCTGGATCCTTGCTTCCAGAGGCAGGGCAACAGGGTCAGTCAGGAACCCAAACAGCTCTGTGCTATTAAATTGAGCAGACATTTGAGAGTGAGGGATGGGGGAGGGGTGAGCTGCAAGTTGATGACAAAGAGCCCAACACCAGGCTCTACCAACCGGAGCCAGGACTGATTACAAAATTGGTGGTGTGGAAAGTGTGCCTGGCTTTCAAACTGCTGGTGGCGTAGACTTGAACTAGAGTCCTGGATATTTTTAACAAATATCTCGCATGGTCCAGATGCAGGTGATTAGCAGGCATCTTTGAAAAATATGGCTCAATATGGTAAAAGCACTGAAGCCTACAATGGATTTAGGTTTGAGTTAGACAAGATAAGTCAGAGAAACATTGCCTATTTTCCAAAATACACAACACCAGAAAGGTAGTTTTATCACTAAGAAGCTATTGGGCCCAAAACATTTGGACACGTTCTTCAGGAATCTATAAACTATAAACATTTGAAGGTATATAATAAATGATTTATTAGTATTACATCACAGCGCATGTTATATTCTCTATAATATCCATATCATCCTTGCATAATTTATTACAACATAAAATTACAATGGACACGACACATTAGAGCTATATTCCCATTCATCTCTGCGCAGACTTTGCTAAACAAACCTTTGTCGTTAGCCTAACACACTTTTCCAAATCAAGCAATGATGGGATAAAAGATTGTATTTATGAGTTACTGTTTTTAGACAATTATATTGGTATAGATTTTTGTATATTGATAAAAGTTAAATTATATTGAATATTGTATGCATGTATGCTTCTACCTCTGTTTGAAACATTGTTTATGTATTGACATATATATTTACCATACTGCAATGTACATTACTACCTCCGATTAAGATA
>PVIU01025352.1:0-23854 GCA_004026605.1 Ondatra zibethicus
GGGGGGGGTGGGGGGGGATGCAGTGTCCTGTGACACAAAGAGGCCCGGCCGCGGGGATCTTACCGCCAGGCGGGCACAGCCCTACTAGTGTGCGCCTCCGATCTCAGCACAGGAAGAGAGAGTGCATCACATTTTCTTTATCCATTCTTTAGTCAAGGAGCATTTAGGTTGTTTCCAGGTTCTGGCTATGACAAATAATGCTGCTATTAACATAGTTGAGCACATATCCTTGGAGTATGATTGAGCATCCTTTGGGTATATACCCAACAGTAGTCTTACTGGATCTTGAGGTAGTTTGTTTCCAAATTTTTGGAGAAAACCCCCCAAAAAAACCACATGGAAATTGCATTAATTAAATTACTGCCTAGACCATTAGTTCTAGCCTCTTATTGGTTAACTCTCACATAATCATTTAACCCATCTCCATTAATGTGTATCGCCACTTGACTGTGGCTTACCGGCATGTGTCTAACCAGCGTCCATCACAGGCAGGAGAAACATGGCGTCTGCCACACTTCCCTTCTTCCCAGCGTTCTGTTCTGTCTACTCTGCCCACCTAAGGGCTGCCCTATCAAAAGGCCAAGGCAGTCTCTTTATTAACCAATGAAAGCAACTCACAAACAGAAGGACCTCCTACACCATGGCTGTACCAGTTTGCACTTCCACCAGCAATGGAGGAGTGTTCCCTTTACCCCACATCCTCTCCAGCATAAGCTGTGATCAGTGTTTTTGATATTGCCCTTTCTGATAGGTGTAAGATGGAATCTCAGAGTCGTTTTGATTTGCATTTCTCTGATGACTAAGGATGCTGAACATTTTCTTAAGTGTCTTTCAGCCATTTTAGATTCATCTATTGAGAGTTCTCTGTTTAGTCCTGTGCCACAATTTTATTGGTTTATTTGTTCTTTTGATAACCAATTTCTTGAGTTCTTTGTATATTTTGGAGATCAGACCTCTGTCTGATGTGGGGTTAGTGAAGATCTTTTCCTATTCTGTAGGCTGCTGTTTTGTCCTGTTGACTGTATCCTTTGCTTTACAAAAGTTTCTCAGTTTCAGGAGGTCCCACTTATGAATTATTTTTCTCAGTGTCTGTGCTACTCGAGTTATGTTTAGGAAGTGGTCTACTGTACCAATGTGTTCAAGTGTCCCACTTTCTCTTCTATGAGGTTCAGTGTGGTTGGTTTTATATTGAGGCCTTTGATCCATTTGAACTTGAGTTTTGTAAAAGGCGATAGGCATGGATCTATTTTCATTCTTCTACATGTTGATATCCAGTTATACCAGCACCATTTGTTGAATATGATTTCTTTTTTCCATTTGATATTTTTTGCTTCTTTGTCAAAAATCAGATGGTCGAAGATGTGGATTGATATCCGGGTCTTCTATTCAGTTCCATTGGTCCTCCTATCTGTTCCTATGCCAATACCAGGCTGTTTTCAGTACTGTAGCTCTGTAGTAGAGTTTGAAGTCAGGGATTGTGATGCCTCCAGAAGTTCCTTTATTGTACAGGATTGTTTTGGCTATCCTGAACTTTTTGCTTTTTCATATGAAGTTGAGTATTGTTCTTTCAAGATCTGTGAGGAATTTTGCTGGGATTTTAATGGGCATTGTATTCAACCTGTAGATTATTTTCAGTAATACTGCTGTTTTTACTATGTTAATTCTATCTACCCAAGAGCATGGGAGATCTTTCCATTTTCTGGTATCTTCTTCAATTTTTGTATTCAAAGATTTAAAGTTCTTGTCACACAGGTCTTCCACTTATCTTATTTGTGGCTATTGTGAAGGGTGATGTATCTCTGATTTTATTTTCAACCCATTTATCATCTGTATAAAGGAGAGCTACTGATTTTTTTGAGTTATTCTTCTATCCTGCTACATTACTGAAGGTGTTTATGAGTTGTACGATTTTTTTCAGTTTGTTTTATATGGTGGATTACATTGGCAGATTTTCATAGGTTGAACCATCCCTGCATCTCTGGGATGAAGCCTATTTCACCATGGTGGATGATTTTTTCGACATGCTCTTGGATTCAGTTTGTCAGCATTTTATTGAGTATTTTTTGCATCAATGTTCATGAGTGAGATTAGTCTGTAAATCTCTTAGTAATTTCTTTGTGTGGTTTGGATTTTAGGGTAATTGTAGCCTCGTAAAAGAGTTTGGCAATGTTTCTTCTGTATGCATTGTGTGGAGCAATTTGACGAGTATTGGAATTAGTTCTTTAAAAATCTTGTTGAATTCTGGCTGAAACTATCTAGTCCTGGGCTTTATTTTTTTTTGCTGGGAGACTTTTTATGACTGCTTCTATTAGTTTAGTTGTTATAGATTTATTTAATTTGCTTCTCTGATCTTGATTTAATTTTGGTAGGTGATATTTATCCAGAAAATTGTTCATTTCTTTTAAGTTTTCCAATTTTGTGGAGTACAGGTTTTCAAAGTATGACCTGATGATTCTCTGGATGTCCTTCATGTCTGTTGTTATGTCCCCCTTTTCAGTTCTGATTTTTGTTAATTTGAATATTCTCTCTCTGCTTTTGGTTAGTTTAAATTAAGTTTTGTCTATTTTATTGATTTTTCTCAAAGAACCAACTAGTTGTCTTATTGATTCTTTAGATTATTTTCTTTGTTTCTATATTGTTGATTTCTGCTTTCAATTATTTCAATTATTTCTGCTTTCAATTATTTCTTGCCATCTAGTATTCCTGAGTGAGTTTGCTTCTTTTTGTTTTAGTGCTTTCAGCTGTTCTGCTACCTCACTAGTATGGGATTTTTCTAGCTTCTTTATGTAGTATTTAGTGCTATGAACTTTCCTCTTAACACTGCTTTCATTGTGTACCATAAATTTGGCTATGTTGTGTGGTCATTTTCATTGAATTTTAGGAAGTCTTTAATTTCTTTACTTTTTTCTTTGACCCATTGGTGATTCAGGTGAGCATTGTTTAATTTTCATGTGTTTGTGGGCTTTCTGAAATTGGTGTTGCTGTTGAATTCTAATTTTAAGCCATAGCGATCCAATAAAATCCATGAGGTTATTCCAATTTTTTGTATCTGTTGAGGTTTGCTTTGTTAATTTTCAAGAAGGTTCCATGAGGCGCTGAGAAAAAGATATATTCTTTGATGTTTGGATGGAATGTTCTATAGATGTCTGTTAAGTCCATTTGAGTCATAACATCTATTAGTTACCTTATTTCTCTGTTAAGTTTCTGTCTGGCAGACCTGTCCAGTGGTGAGAGTGGAGTGTTGAAGTCTCCCACTATTAGTGTGTGCAGTTTATTGTGTAATTTAAGCTTTAGTAATGTTTCTTTTACATATGAGGATGCCCTTGTATTTGGGGCATAGATGTTCAGTACTGAGATTTCCTCTTGATGAATTTTTCATGTGACTAATATGAAATGTCCTTCTTTATGTTTTTTTATTGATTTTAGTCTGAAGACTCTTATGTTAGATATTAGGATAGCTGGTAGCTGTTTCTTAGGTCCATTTGATTGGAAATTTTTCCCAACACTTTACTCTGAGGTAATATCTGTCTTTGAGGTTGAGGTATGTTTCTTATGTACCACAGAAGGATGGATTCTGTTATTGTATCCAATCTCTTAGCCTGTGTCTTTTTGTAGGTGAGCTGAGTACATTTATATTAAGGGATATTAATGATCTGTGATTGATTATTTCTATTATTTTAATTTTTGTTGTTGATTATGTTATTATGTGTGTTTTTCCCTTCTTTGGGATTTGCTGCTGTGAGATCATCTATTGTCTGTGTATTTTTGGACATAAATAACTTCTTTGGGTTGCAGTTTTCCTTCTAGTACTTTTTTTTAGGGCTGGGATTATGGTTAGGCATTGGTTAAATCTGGTTCTGTAATGGAATATCTTGCTTTGTCTGCACATGATGACTGACAGTTGTGCTGGGTATAGTAGTCTGGGCTGCACATGATGATTGACAGTTTGGCTGGGTATAGTAGTCTGGGCTGCACATGATGACTGACAGTTGTGCTGGGTGTAGTAGTCTGGGCTGCACATGATGATTGACAGTTGTGCTGGGTATAGTAGTCTGGGCTGCACATGATGACTGACAGTTGTGCTGGGTATAGTAGTCTGGGCTGCACATGATGATTGACAGTTGTGCTGGGTATAGTAGTCTGGGCTGGTATCCGTGGTCTCTTAATGTCTGTACAATGCTTGACCAGGACCTTCTGGCTTTCATTGTTTCCATTGAGAAGTCAGGTGTAATTCTCATAGGTTTGCCTTTATGTTAATTAGCTTTTTTTCCTTTGCAGTGCTTAATATTCTTTCTTTAGTCTGTACGTTTAGTGTTTTGATTATTATGTGGCAAAGAGACTTTTTTTTTTTTTTGGTCCAGTCTATTTGGTGCTCTGTAAGCTTCATATGCTTTTGTATCTTCATATGCATATATTTCTTTAGGTTGGAAAAGTTTTTTTTCTGTGATTTTGTTGAATATATTTTCTGTGCTTTTGAGTTGGGCTTCTTCTCTTTCTATCTCTATTATTCTAAGGTTTGTTCTTTTCATGGTGTCCCATATTTCCTGGATATTTTTTGTTAAGCTTTTGTTATATTTAATGTTTTCTTTGACCGATGAGTTTATTTTCACTATTGTATGTTTAACACTTGAGGTTTGTTTTCTTGAGATTCATGCTTTCAATTAGTTTTCTTACTTTCATGTCTTGTGTGTGAGGCCCATTGAGAGTAAAAAGGGTTATTGCATAGGCATGGGTAGAAGTTTGGTCAATGGAACATGAAAACTTTTGCTGTTTATGCTTACATTTGTGGTTCCTGATCATTTTCTCATGTTTTATGTTTCTAGAATTCCCTTGGTTTGTGTTTTCTTTATTGTCTCCATTTCAGTTTTCAAGTCTTGAATCATTTCTTTTACCTGTTTGATTGCCTTTTCTCAATTTTTCTTTAAGGGATTTGTTGTTTTCTTCCAATTTTTTTTCTTTTTATTACTTAAAAAATATCAATCCAAATTCCCACTTCCTCCCCTCTTCCCCCCTCCCAGTCCCTCCCTCTCCCTCCACAGACCCTCCCCTCCACCCCTCCAACCTTAGGGGAGTGCCATGTACCCCACCCTGTGGAAAGTCCTAGGCCCTCCCTACTACATCTAGGTTGAGCAAGGTTTACATCCAAAGAGACTAGGTTCCCATGAAGCCGGTATATGCAGTAGAGACACATCCCAGTGTCACTGTCAGTGACCCCTTAGTCTGCCCCAGCTGTCAACCCCCTTCACAGGGGCTTGCTTGTTTGCATGCTCGTTCACTCCAAGTACAGTTGGAGTTGGTGAGTTCCCATTAGTTCAAGCAAACTGTCTCAGTGGATGACCCCCTCATGGTCTTGAATTCCTTGCTCATACTCTCTCTCACTCCTTTCACTCTTTAACTGGATCTTGGGAGCTCAGTCCAGTTCTCCGATCTGGGTCATTGCCTCTGTTCCCATCTGTTGTTGGATGAAGGTTCTATGGTGATATTTAAGATAATCATCATTCTGACAACAGGGTAAGGTCAGTTCAGACACCCTCTCCTCCATTGCTTAGGGTCTCAGCTGGGTTCATCTCTGTGGGTTCTTGGGCATTTTTCTAGAGCCAGGTTCTTGCTAACTCAATAATGGCTCCCTCAATCAATATATCTCTTTCCTTGCTCTCATATCTGTCCTTCCTCCATCTTGACCATCCCATTCCCTCAAGTTCTCCTCAACCCCCCTTCTCCCCCTCCTACCTCCCACCCTCCCGCTCCCAAATTTTTGTCTGATTCCAATTTCCAGGTGGGTCTATATTTGTTTTTCTTTAGGTTCACCTTATTACTTAGTTTTTCTAGGATCCTGAACTATAGGCTTGTTGCCCTTTGTTTATGACTAGTATCCACTTATGAGTGAGTACATACCATATTCATTTTTTTGGGACTGGGTTACCTCATTCAGGATAATGTTTTCTAATTCTGTCAATTTGCATGCAAAATTCAAGATGTCATTATTTTTACTGCTGAGTAGTACTCTAATGTGTAGATGTGCCACACTTTCTTTATCCATTTTTCAGTTGAGGGGCATCTAGATTGTTTCCAGGTTCTGGCTATTACAAATAATGCTGCTATGAACATAGTTGAACAAATGCTCTTGTAGTATGATTGAGCATCTTTTGGATATATTCCCAAGAGTGGAATTGCTGGATCCTGAGGTAGGTTGATTCTCAGTTTTCTGAGGAACTGCCACACTGATTTCCAAAGTGGTTGTACAAGTTTGCATTCCCACCAGCAATGGAGAATAAGCTTTCATTAGTGCTTTTGATCTTAGCCATTCTGACAGGTGTAAGATGGTATCTCAAAGTTGTTTTGATTTGCATTTCCCTGATAGCTAAGGAAGAAGAACGTGTCCTTAAGTATCTTTTGGCCATTTGAAATTCTTCTGTTGAGAATTCTCTGTTCAGTTCTGTACACCACTTTTTAATTGGGTTATTTAGACTTTGTCTTTCCTCCATTTCTTTGAGAGAATTTTTTATTTCCTCTTTAAGAACATCAAACATTCTCCTAAAGTTATTTTTTAGGTAATTTTCTTCTGCTTCTTCTTCATTGGGGTGTTCAAGTCTTGCTGTCGTAGAGCCACAACAAGGTTTTGGGTGCCATGTTGCTCTTTGTGGTGTTGCTCTTACCTTGTCTACCCATTTTTTCATCTGATTGGTGTAGTTGGGGCTGTGTCTCTGGTGATCAATCTTCCTAGGTGCCAGTGAATCTAAGGCTCAGTCAAAGCCACAGTTCCAGTAACCCTGGAGGTCATTTGGCATTCCTGGATGTTTTTCGGCACTCCTGGAGATTGCTCTGCAATCCTGGAGGTCGTTCAGGCCTGCTCCCATGGAGGTTGCTTTTTCGGGCCTGCTCCCACAGATGTCGCTGGCTCTGTCCTGGTTCTGCAGAGGTTTCTGCCTCATGTCTTCTCTCAAGGAGGTCGCTGGCTCAGGCCTGCTCTAGTGGAGGGCTTGGGCCTAGTCCTGCAGAGGTTGCTGGGTCATGCCTGTTCTCAGGGTGGTAGCTGGCTCGGGTCTGCTCTCAGGGAGGTCACTGGCTTGGGCCTACTCTCGTGGAAGTCACTGGCCTGGCCCTGGGCCCATGGAGGTTGCTGGCTTGGGCCGGTCCCACATCACTCGTATTGGCCTGCCACCAAAGAGATTGCTGGCTTGGGCCTGGTCCTGTGGAGGTCTCTGTGTCTGGTATGTTCCCTAGGTGGTTGCTCCCTTGTACCTGCTCCTCTGGAGGTCACTGTCTAGGGCCTGTTTCAGTGGAGATTGTTGGCTCAGGCCTGCTCCTGCGGAGGTTGCTGGCCTGGGCCTGGGCCTGGTCCTGGTCCTGTGGAGGTTGCTGGCTCAGGCTTGCTCCCTCAGAGGTCACTCCCTTGTACCTGCTCCTGTGGAGGTCACTAGCTCAGGCCTGCTACCAGGAAGGTTGCTGCCTAGGACCTACTCTCATGGATGTCTGCCACAGTATTAATTTCTAATGTAAATATTAATGGGTATATGTGGAAAATATGAAAACATTGTTAGGTGCTCTCAATTCATTTTCTTACTTTCATGTTTTGTGCGTGAGGCCCATTGAGAGTAAATAGGATTATTGCATAGGCATGGGTAGAAGGTTGGTTAATGAAACATGAAAGGTGATTACACCTTTTCCTCCATCTTCCATTAACTGCTACTAGTATCCCAGGGAAAGATGGTACCTCATGAACCCTTTCCCTATTCATAATAAAATGTTGATATGCACAATCTTATGAGGGTCTCATCCACATAACCATAGCTGCAGAGAGTCCATAAGCACATTTGCATGTGATGTTCAGCAGACACTCTTGTGCAGCAGTGCCCAGCCTTATATTTGCTCACTCTGTCAGTTGGTATATATAACTAATAATATATATAACTAATGTATGTATGTATATTAGTTAAATGATTAAATTGAAGGAAAAATTGAATGCCACATGTGCTTTCATATTTCACAATTGCTATCTTTCTGCTCTTTCATGATATTCCCTAAGGTTTTGGGCAGGCAGAGGGTGATATAGATGTCTCATTTAGAGATGAGCATTCTACAGTCACTTAATCTTTTCACTTTGACTAGTTTTCCATCTCTGCAGTAACCATTGCCTGGTGCAGGAAAATTGTCTGTATTCTGTCAATTATGTTTTAAATAAACGCTGATTGGCCATTAGTCAGGATGTATAGGTGGGCCAATCAGTTTATCATTAATATAGACCTCTCTGTGTGATTTCTTTGGGCTAAATGGCTGTAAAAAGCAGGCGGGACAGAAACCCGAACAAGCAGGCCCTCATGTTACAATTGCCCACTACAAAATAATGCTTCTTTGATGAGGCCTAAGAATAGCACTAATCTATGGGTATATAGTGAAATATTTAGAAGGCAGTTTATGCTATACCTAGCTAGCAAAACAATTATGATGAGTTCTTTCCTAGAGCCTGGGAGTTTCCCAGCCATAGGCTCTTGGATAGATTTACAGTACCAGACATGTTTCCCTCCTGTAGAACAGGCTTTATATGCAATCATGCCGTATGTTGACAGACTGATCATTATTGTAGCTCCCAGGACTCAGGCCTGGGTAAGAGTGCTGATGATTCTCCATCAGCCTGTGTTGAATGTTTGGGAACCATAAAAATAAACCAACAGTGAGAAAGGTTCCAGGTCAGTGCCAGATTCATTTTTCCATGTCTGCAACAAAAGTATGTGGTGTCTTTAGCAATAGGTTTTCAACATCAAGTCCTTGTGTGCAGCCAAGAATAATCACAATAGCCTGCATTGTTTAAGGGGTTGTCTCTGACATGCTACTGACCAACAACTTGAGAGAAAGTATCTCACTCTTGTCATTGGGATTTTTGCTTAATAGCCTGTGGCTTCTGGGAGAAGCATTATTCTCCTGTGTAGGGGACTTCTATTCAAACTCTTTTGAGTTTATGTGTTTTAGTAGATAGAAGATAGATATAGATGTGTTCTATAAGATAGAAAGTTCCAAGAGAAGGTGAAAGAGTCAGAGGCATCCCCACTCCCACTGTTAGGAGTCCCACAAAGGTACCAAACTAACAATCATAACATTTGCAGAGGACTTAGTGCAGACCCATGCAAGGTCTTTGTGAGCCCTTATGAGCCCTGCTTAGTTGTGTCTTTGGGGCAAGCCATGTTCTACTGGTGTCTTTGACCTCGCTGGCTCCTAAAATTCTTCCTCCCTCTCTTCCTCGGCGTTCTCCCTTTCCAAGGTGAGGGACCTGATGGAGACCTCCATTTTGGGCTCTCTCTCTGCCTAATGTTTGGCTGTGGGTCTCTTGATCTCCTCCCATCACCTAGAGGAAGCCTCTCTGATGACAATTGGACTAGCCCTGCTACTGAGTTGTCTTGCCCAGCCTTGATATGGGTGTTTGTGCCTGGTCTTATTGATTTGTTTTGTGTTTGGTTTTTGAGATGGGGTTTCTCTGTGTAGCTTTGGAGTCTGTACTGTAAGTCTTGGAACTTGCCCTTGAACTCATAAAGATCCACCTGCTTCCTGTGGTGCTGGAATTAAAGGCATGCACTACTGCAGCCTAGTCTTTTTGTAACTTTGTTCTGCTATTGAGGTTGATATCCCTAGGAGGCTTGCTCTTGTCTGAATGGATCTGTGTGAGAGGGGAAGTGGGAGGGGGAAACTGGGAGGAGTGGAGGGAGGGGAAACTAGAGTGAGGATTTATTTCATGAGAAAGAATAAAAAATAATAAATAAAAAACCAAACAAAACCAATGAAAAAAAGAGAGAAGGTTTCCTTTATAGTTGTTTTGGGCATACTTGTTGTTAGTCCCCCACTGTCCTCTTCACTCCCTCCCATTACTCTTCCCACTTAAACTCTCTGCAAAGACACTTGTGTTCTACTATTCTGCTCCCTGAAGATCGTTCTCCCACTCCACTCAGCTGTGACACATTTCTAGCTTCCTGGCTTCTACAGTCACTCCACGTTAAACAAACAAATCTAAAGATCGGATGTTGTAAATCACCTATGAGACAGACATGGCATTTGTCTTTCCCGTCTGGGTTATCTCACTCAGAATCAATTACTCACTTCATTGCTAAGGTAGCCTACTTTGAGTTGTCACAGGCTAGTTTGGATCATTTCCTGTTCTAAACTGTAAATACTCTTATAGAGAGTTTTGTTTAAATTTGTTGTTCCTAAACTAACTAGAGCAATGTATGGTAGAGAGAAGGCAGTGCTTAGTAAATGAAATAGTAGGTAAAAATAAAACTCATCTAGCAAAATGACACTGAATTGGATTAACTGATTGTTTTCTTTTGTGGAATGTTCTGTAAATAATGCTAAGTCAAACATGATCAAGTTATTCCTATGGTTTTGTATTTCCTAAACTTAGTGGAAATCTCTCATTTGAGAATTGAATTTTTATTGCTTTTCAACCAAGGATTACAATTTCAAGTTACATGTTTATATTTTTACTCTATTTCATCTTTCTCAAAAAATTGGAAAAATATAAACTGTCTTTGTGAAATACTTATTACATGAATTTTAAGTAAGGTGGTGTGTTATAAAACAGGTTTATTGACTTCATTAATGTATACAGAAGTTTCTGTCCCACAGTGATTTAGTCCCAAATAAACACACAGAGGCTAATGCTAATTATAAATTGTTTGGCCTATTAGCTCAGGCTTATTATCAACTAGCTCTTACACCTTAAATTAACCCTGTAATTCTTGTCTATATTTAGCCATGTGGCTTGGTAGCTTTTCTCAGTAAGGCATTCTCATCTTGCTTCCTCTGTCTCTTACTTGTGACTGGCTCTCTGCCTTTCCTCTTTCCAGAATTCTCCTAGTCTGGTTGCTCTGCCTATACTTCCTATCTGGCTATGGGCCAGTCATCTTTTTACTAAACCAATATGAGTGACAAATCTTTACAGTGTAAAAAAGCATTATCCCACAACATTTCCCCCTTTTTCTTTTCAAAACAAAATCCTTATTCTAATCTCCTTTGTTAAGCTTTTATCCTGACCATTATCCATAACAACTTGTAACCAACAGGTTAAACAAAGGCAAACATCCATAATTCATTTTTTTGGGGAATGTGGACATAGTTTTCTAGGCTACTTCCTGCAGATTGGGGCACTGATAATCTTATGGAAACCCAAAGAAAATTTAGGATTATGGTCAAGTCTTGACTGGACTATTCCGTGAGGCTAGATTATCTTAGCCAACAGTCTAGAAGCTGTTCTGGATGCAGAACTCAGAAGAAACTGCAACAGAGGTGCTCTGAAATGTTGAATCATCTGGGCCATCCAGGCCATCTGTTCCCACTGGAGAATTTTCAGGGGGTCTTCCTCAATCAAACTTTGTTTTTTAACTAAGAATGAATCCATAGCCTCCTATTTCCTATGGCAACAAATCAAAACCTCTTCTCCAAAGTATATATCTTTTAACTTAAATTTTGAAGTCAAGGCATTTTCAAAATATATAGGTTGAATTAATCCAGCAACTTTTATAATCAAATGTCTTTTAGCAGCTGTTCTCCTTCCTCAGCAGTCAAAAAATTCAAAGACAATACAATAACATATAGTATCCAGATTCTCTGTGTATTTTCCATCTTTATGTGGCATTTTTCTACTCTATTTCTTTTATTTTTATTTTTTAATTTTTGATTTTTTGAGACATGGTTTCTCTATGTATCTCTGACTGTCCTGGAACTTGCTCTGTAGACCAGGCTGGCCTTGAACTCACAGAGATCCACCTGCCTCTCCCTCCCAAGTGCTGGGATTAAAAGCATGTGCCACCATACCCAACTGCCCTATTTCTTTTTTTAAAGAACTTCCTCTATTTTTTTCTCCCAAGTCTACATGCATTCTTAAACACACTGTAAACTGTTTAGAGGAATTTTTGTCTTAATATGTCTTTACTATATGTCTCTATCATTTTCTGACCACACGAGTCTTTAATCTGCTAAACGATATGGCTAGGATTAAAGGTATAGCTTTCAAAGCTGGCTCCACTCCATTCTTTAGTTTTCTGAGAGTCTAGCTCCGTGGCAGAGGTACTGACAGGAGTAAAATTTATTGTTACAACTCAATGGAGTTTCTAGATCCATGCCACCAGCAAGAAGCTTGTTGCCACTGACTGCTCATAAGCACCATTTAAGTGTTTGGTGGCAGGGCCTCTTAAAAGAACCGCCATGTGTTTTTTGCTGCTATTGCTGAGCCAGGAAGCCTTTCTTAAAGGAACTGAGCCTCTGTTTGCCACCAGCAAACAGCCTACTGGAGTAAAGACAGTTACCAAGAAGCTGCACTTGACTCTGCTCTTGTTTGTCTAGAGTCCTTTTTTTTTTTTTAAAGTTTTCTCAGGCTTTATGTAGAAAGTTTGCCAAACGTTTGTGCACCATTTGTAGACAGACGCTTCTGTCCTGCCTGGTCCCACAGCCATTCAGTCCCAAATAAACACACAGGAGCTTATATTAATTCCCAAATAAACACACAGGAGCTTATATTAATTCCCAAATAAACACACAGGAGCTTATATTAATTACAAACTGTTTGACCTATTGTTCAGGCTTACATATCTTCTATCTCCCTTTCAAATTCTTATGTTTTTTTCTTCTCACTAAGTTTCATTAGTACTGTGTATATATGGGGTCGTCTACTGGAACACGGGCAACCTACCAATGCTTCCCCAAAGAAAATTATTCTTCCTTCTGAAGGGACTCGTGTTTGGCTCAAGACACACCAAGACCAAGTTCTCAGCACAAAGGATATTTATTTTCCCCAGAAAGACAAAGAGCAGGGAATAAGAGCAAAAACAGGAGATAGAGGACAAGGAAGAAGGGGAGGAGTATTTGCCCTGGAGGGTCAAAGGACTGCTTCTGGATAGAGAGGAGACAGATGTGGCCCATAGGCAAATGGCAGTTTATAAGGGTAAAAAGGGAAGCCTATGTTAGGGTAAATTAGTTTGTTTTGGTTGGGCATGTTAATTAGGGCAGATAAAAGGGGGCTTTTTGATTGCTAGACTTCCATACTTTGACAGCTGGATTTTGGTGGTAATCGGGGGAAGAAGCATCCAAATAAGAAAAGACCTTGGTGGCTAGCGTTAGGAATGTTATCTAATGGTTTTTATAAGGAACAGGGAATGGGGAAGGGCAAGGCCTCCCAGAGCCCTGTTCAGTGTGCTTTGTCTTGCTAGAATCCCTTCATTTTCCCTCACCTGGGAGGAGGGAATCTGGAACTTATCCCTGCTCCATGCTGGGATTTGAACTTTTCTTAATTCTGTGCATGTTTTGGGTGGGTACACACAGGTGCTGTGAGTTGATGTATGTGACAGCTATGTCACATCCAGCAGTCAGCCTTTCACAGCTCTCCTCCCTGTCCTCTGGCTCTTCCGTTCTTTCTGTCTTCTCTTCTGAAATATTCCCTGAATCAGTGTATGAGTGTGTGTGTGTGTGTATGTGTGTGTGTGTGTGTGTGTGTGTGTCTGTGCATATGTATATCTATACGTGTATATGTATGTGCACGTGTGTGTGGTGTGTGTGTCTGTGCATGTGCGTATGTCTGTGCATATGTGTGTGTGTATGTGTGTACATGTGTGTGGATGTGTGTATGACTGTGCATATGTGTGTGTGGTGTGATGTATTGGGGGTGATGTAGAAGTTTGGTCTATAGCTCACCACTTATCGTTACTTATTCTCAACATTTTGATCAGTTCTGAATCTCTGAATTAACCACTGGAACAAGAAGTTTCTCCGACCAATGTTGAGAGTGGCATGCATCTCTGGAGACAAACATATATATTTAGAAGGGAGTCTGACAATATGAATATTTAAAACAACAACATCAATAGGTTCTCCACTAGAGCTTATGGCTTCCATAGCCATGACTTTTGCCATGTTTACAATACTAGGCATGAGTGCAAATAAATGCAAGCAAATGAACTGTTGATTACCCCTCAATGGCCTTGGCAGTATTGCATTATATCTTACCTGGTAGGTCATTATTATAGCATGCAGTGTTCAGTGCCAGATAAGACCTTTGATATATTTTCTTCCTCCATAGTTTGTATAGCACTTTCTAGTACTGTGAAATCTAGTCAGCAGGAAGGGCATTTCTTGTCAGTTCTAGACTGATTTCTCCCTGTCCTACAACTGAAGCATGTGATGTCTCAGTGGCAGGGTCTTATTTTAGTGGTAACAGACAGTCAAGAGCAATTGACAACAGTGTCTTGTTTCGAGTGACTCAATGCTCCCCTGACTCATAGGGGCTGAGATTTTAATGTAATAACTGGTATCTTCTGGGGACAGTGTTGTTCTCTCTTGTGGGGTTCAAACTCTTTTCTTTTATAAAATTATGCTTTACTAGTTTGCAAACTACTGGGAATCTTATAAAGCTTTTTTATATATATTTAGTTGACCCCTCCCCCTCATTTCTCCTATCACCCTTTTTCCATCCCCACTTAAACCTTTAGCTTCCAGTATCTTTCCCATTCTTTAATATCATGTTTGTTCTGCCCTGTTTTATTATGATTTTTACTTTAGAGTTATCTAAGGGCAAACATTTCTGGCATTGGAAAAATTGGTTTCCCTTTTCACTTTCACATATCACTTCCTAAAAACTGACTATTTATTAAAAAGTTTAAACTGTTAACAAAGTTAACAATAGGTATACGAGTCAAAGAAGTAGGAATGAAATGGCTTGAATTAAATCTCAACCGGCCACTGTCAGAAGGTCTGCTCTAAGAGTTCGGCAGGGAAAGATCATGTCATCTATAATTCTTCTTGAAGTGGGGGTGGATGAAGCATATTTGAAAATTAAATACAACCTGGAAACTGCTCTGAAAACTGCCAAATCTACCAAAACATATATGTAAATAGAAGTAGAGCCAGGCTAGGTGGCACACAGCAGTACTTCCAACACACGAGGGACAAAGGTAGGAGGTACGTGAGTTAAAGGTCAGCTAGACTACATATCAACTGTGTCTCAAGATGAAACAAAGAAAAATAAGATAAATCCAAGCAAAGCATTTAGGAAGGAGGGAGAGGAGGCAGGCAGGGAGGCACAACAGAGAGAGAAAGGATGAAAGAACACGGAGACCAGCAGAATTACTCAGTAGTAAGAGATTGGGAACAACATCCTCCATGAAGTAATCCTTAGTAGTATAGGGTTGTAAGTCATTGTCATGTGTAAGCATTTGATCTTTAATTGATATTGTACACCAACTAAGTTACAGCTAGTAAATTATCATTAAGACTTTTTTCTCTCAGAGAGAAATTGTATCACAAAGGAAACTCTGTTGAATAATTTGTAAAAAGCAAGACTGCTTCCTCCTCACTCCACAAATCATTCCTCCCCTGTTGGGTCATTAAGGTTTCAGGTGAGGGGGCATGTACTAGACAGAGTCAGTCATTTCAAGACAGACATTATGACATCTGTCACTTCAAACCTTCCAATCACACACACAGAATTGAGACTAGCAGTGTGCAAACTGCTCTCTACACTACCCAAGTGTTTTCTTACTTGGTAAGTGGAGTCAATGGCCTGATTTTAGTCCTCTCTAGATAGAAGCTGAGAAAAAAGTATGCACGTCTGCAGAAAAGAAACATTCTCATGATGCTGTCTGGGAGAAGCAAGCAAACATTTCACGGAAGAAGCACAACAGCACAGTTCTCAGCTCAGGCACAGAACAAGGAGGATCAGGCACTTCGATCCGAGGGGCTGAGATATGGAAGGAGCCACGTCACAGGCTCATTCTAGAGATATTTAGCTACAGATGTTCGCAAAAAGATGTTTCACAAATTGAGTGTTTGATTAAATAGACTTCTAGACAGTTTCTCTGTGAGGTCTTGTAGCTTCCTGAGGCCTGAGATAAAGTTCCTCTGGCAACTCCACTTTGGGAACAGGTGCTGTGATGACTCTTCCTGGTTGTCAACTTGATGACATCTGGAATTAAGTAATATCCAAAAATGGAGGGCACACTGATGAGGTATTTTTCCTTTGTTTGACATAGGTAGATACACTTTTAATCTGGAGCTTTGAGGTAGGAAGTCACGCCTTTAATCTAGGCCACACTTTCTGCTGGAAGTCTATGTAAGGACAAAGGAGAAGGAAGCTTTTTCTCATTGCCTGCTTGCCCTCATCTTGCTAGCAAGTCCATTCCTTTACTGGCATCAGGGCCTATCTCTTTAGGATTTCAGTGTCTACCGAAGAGCAGCTGAGACATCCAGCCTTGTGGACTGAGCAACTACTGGAATCTTGGGCTTTCTGTTCTTCACAGCCAGCATTGGATTGATTACCTGGGCTGCAGCCTATAAGTCATCCTAATAAGCCCTACCTATGTATGGAAAAGGACCCATTCTGTAAGTTCTGTTGCTCTAGAGACCCCTATTGCAGGTGCCACGGCTTCTTTTTTCTTCACTTTCCTCAGTCCTGACGTAGAAGCATTTAGATGTTTGCTGGTTTATAGTAGAATTCACATTAAAACCCTGCTCTGTTAGATGTAACCCTCAAAACTATTAGAAGCTGTAGCTCTGAAGGATTGGGTATGTTTCCAAATGCTCTCTCCCATCTGAGATGCAGCAGTTGTCTCCTTAGCAACAAGCAAATTTTTATTCTCCACAAAAGTAATTTCTTGTTAAACTCATCAACATTCTGTGTCTAAGGAAATGCGAGTGGTTAACATAGTGCTGTTCTCAGCCAGGAAGGGACTCCTAGCAGTGCATCGCTTTTTATTCCCCTCCTTTATTTATTTATTTATTGTGCAGAGCTGACCCTGAAGATGCAGGCGTGGGAGATCCAGCCCTGAGGACACGAAAGCAGGAGCACTGGGGCATGCATCTCCATTCCATTCATTTCCCTGTTCTTTTGTATCTGCCTTTGCAACCTTGCCCCCAAACAAAATAAAACAAAATTTAAGAGGAAAAGAAAAAAAAAAGAGAAGGAAAAATGCAATCTCATCATGGAAGTTGCAGTGTGACATACTACAGTGAGTCATGCAGTAAACTCTTTTATCCATATATTTTTACTTGCAAGTGTTCACTGCAGAGAGTCATTGGTCTGGTTTGAGGTCTCTGGTTTCTATTACAGTATCAGTGCTGGGCTTTCAATGGAACTCGGTTGTCCTGCTGTTGCCCTGTGTTGTAGAAATCCTGAAAACTTAGGTCTGTAGGGTCCATCCCTTCACGTGCTGCATCTGATCACAGATGGGGTAGATACTGTGATGAACCAACACATAGCCCGGTACTGGCCTGGGTAGTTGCAGGGTTGGTCACTGCCAACTTTCCCTTGCCCTCATCACCAGAGTGAGCTCTCCTGCGTTGTCCTGGGGAGTTCAACCCTTGCAGTGATGAGCAAGGGATGGGACCAGTTCTCCTGTTTCACGTCCTCAGGGTTGGATCTCCCACACCTACACCTTCAGGGCCAGTTCTTCTGTGTTACCCAAGAGTGCCATAGGGGGTCACTCTTTAGAGTGTGCAGCTGGTGAGGGACAGGACCAGCTCTTCTATCCTTTTGATCTCAGGGTCAGCTCTTCCACCTGCCTCAGGTATTGACGGACAGGGTGGGGTGGCTCTTGCTGCCCCCCTCTCTGTCCATGCTGCCACATGGCAGATGAGTAATGAGGACAGATCTCCCATGTTTACAACTGCAGGGCTGGATCACCCACTACATTGCTTTTAATAATATATATCATTTTACTTTTTGAAATTTTGATATATCATTTCCCCTTTCCTTTCCTCCTCTAAGCTCTCCTATGTACTCTACCTTTGCTCTTTTTTAAATCCATGCCTTTCTTTAATTATTCTTACACACACACACACACACACACACACACACACACACACACACACACACACACACACAGCCAATAAACCTGCTCAGTCTGTATAATGTTACTTGTATGTATGTTTTTCAGGGCGGACCATTTGATACTGCATAACCAATTGGTGTGATCCTCTCTGGGTAAGAGCTATTTCTCCTGCCCTCAATATTCTTTACTTGCCTACAGTTCTTTTTCTAGGGTTGAAACCTCATGAGTTTTCCCTTTTTGTATTAGCATGTCTATTGGTATTGTCATGGCTCATGTCTATTGGTACTGTCAGTCATGGCTCATGAGTTTCCCCTTTTTGTATTAGCATGTCTATTGGTACTGTCATGGCTCAGGTCTTGTTTAGGCAGCCATGTTGATGGAACTTTATAGGTGTAGCTTTTCTGACATTTCTAGGAAATAGCAAATCTCCAATTTCTCTAGCTCTTACAATCTTTCTGTTCACTCTTCCAAAATGTTCACTATGTTTTAGGTGCAGGAATTGCGTGTCAATGCATCAGATGATATTGGGACCATATGATTCATCTTTTCTTCTCTGCAATTTGATTGGTTGTGGCTTTCCATAATTGTCTCTGGAAGCTGCGGGCTACAACCTCCACTTTGCTAAACCAGCATAACCCCCAACTGCAGTCTAAATATTTATTCCTATACCCACAGAGGAGTGTAGTTCTCACTCTGAACGTACTGCTCTTTAATAGGTGCAATCCTCTCTTTGCAGCCTTCGAAATGTGGAACTTCTGCTACTATTGAAACAAGTTATGCAGTTCATTTCTCCAGCACAAACCCTTTAGTTGTGGTAGTTTGAATGAAAATGGCCCCCAAAGTCTCATAGGGAAGAGCATTATTGGAGATGTGATCTTGTTGGAGCATGTGTGGCCTTGTTGGAGGAAATGTGTCACAGGTGTGGGCTTTGATGGTTCAGAAATCAAGACAGGCCCAGCAGGAATTTTCTGTCTGTTGCCTATGGGTCAGAATATAGACCTCTCAGGTCCTTCTTCAGCACCATATCTGCTTGTGTGCCACCACACTGCCTACCACAATGACAACGGACTAAACCTCTGAACTGAAAGCCAGCTCCAATTAAATGTTTTCCTTTATAAGAGTTGCCATGGTCTCATCTCAGCAATAAACCCTAACTAAGATAGCTATATTAATTACTTCTGAATTACCAAAGAACAGATTTCTAAAAGTATACAGTGTTCTTTAGCAATAGGACTTTATTTTTGTGACTACTCTTTTTTTCTTTTTATTGAAAATCGATTTTTTTCTCACATAATATATTATGATTATGGTTCTCCTCCTCCAAATCCTCTCAGTTCCTGACACCTTCCCTTCCATCTGGGTCTACCCCCTTTCTATTTCTCATTAGCAAACAGTTGTGACTACTCTTTTATGAGGGGTTTCTCACCAATATGTTGTGACATATTCCCATGGATAGTTTTCTGTAGTGCACACATATATTGGGCTATTTCTTCATATCTTCTTATTTTCCTGTTTGTGGACTGAATTTAAAAAAGGAAGACAGGTAGGAAGAATAAAAGGAAGGGAGGGAGGGATGGAGGAAGAGAAGGAGGTAGAGGGAGATCAGTTTTAGAAAAGTTAAGTTTTGTGGAAAAAGTTGGACCAGCATGGGGTCCTAACTGGCTAGAAGATAACAGACTAGATCTTCTCTTTTTGATATGACAAAGATTTAACAATTTCGCCCATTGCCACCTGGGCTAAAAGTGTTTAACTCCACACTGAACACTTCTGTAGAGTTAGAGGAGGAACAGTGGATTGTAGCTCTGAAATTTCAGTATTGTGAATTTCTAACCCTGAACTCAGTATGAAGAATGCAAACCCAGAAGCAGTTTTGGGGAGAGCCAGCAGAGCCAGCATCCAGACACAAGCCCCAAGGGGAGTGAAGGGATGGTGAAGCCATCTGGATGGTTAATCTTCACTGCCACCTTGACTGCATGTAGAATCAGCGAGAAGATTGTGAAGCACACCTGTGGGTGTGTCAATGATGACATTTCTAGAGAAGATTAATTGAGAAGAGAAGGATCATCTTGCTTATAGGTATCACCATCCTATGGACCTAGAAAGAGTAAAAGGAGAGAAAGGAGAAACCAGGTAGAGTGTAGAATTTTCCTGTCTTCTTTCTTCTCTGCTGTGATATAAAGTATCTGCTTTCTCACTCCCAATCTACGTGATGGACTGAACCCTCTGTAGCCTTGAGCTAAAAATAAATATCTCCCTAATTTAAAGTTATTTCGTAAGATTGTATTTAGTACAATGATATAAAAGTAGCCAACACACATTCTCCTCAGTACAAAAAGGTGACACCTAATACACTAACACTTGTGTCTTTATCCAGCCATTAGGTATGTGTGCAGCGTGTCACATGCAAAGGAATGCAGGAGCCCAAGTTCTGTTTGCTAAGGAAGAATTGACAATGGTTGACAGAATCCCAGGGTTCTATTTTACTGTATTTATGTTCAAGTTTCAATATTTTATACTTTCTTGTAAACTGATACAAAATTATAAGTCATTATAAATAACATTATTTACATAAGTAAAAGTTCATTTTTACATGTGCTTATTTTTTGCATAACTTGAAACATTATATAATGCTTATTTCTTTGCTCAAGTGACATCTTTATTGAGTGTTCATGAATAAGCATTTCATACTATATTGGTAGTGTGTTTACCAAAGAATAGTTCAGTGTGGTAGAATTGCAATATGGTTAAATTAATGGGTGTGAATATTAATCCATTTTCCTGTTAGTATTTAGTGAAAATGTGTGACTGTAAAAATGGTAGATGACTGTATAAGGATTAACTTCTTTGGTCTTTTAACATTATTAAGACAAGTTGATAAGCCTTGAGTCTTATTTCCAAGAAAAAAAATAAACAAATTTAAAAACCATGAATTTAGAAAATAATAAAAATCTATCATTTTGTCTCATGTGTCACAGAATAAATGCCAAATAAATAAAATATGTATTGAAAAATTAAATTATAAAAGTAATAGAAAATTATGAGAAAATTCTTTTATTACTTGAGCACAAAGGAGTTTTCTAACTGACCCCAAAGCCAGACTGTCTGAAAGAAAAAATTACTTTATTTAGAAAAGTCTATATGGCAGAACTCAAGACAAAATTAGAAAAATGGATATTTTCAACTAATATAACAACTACTACCTGTAGCTAGTTTTATGTTTTCCATAATATTAGAAGATGGAGGAAAGTTGATGATGAAGATGCAGGTGTTCAATGGGAGAGGCAGATGTTGCGTCTTCTTTGTGGAATATTATTTTAAGGTATGTTACATTTCTTCCTACTGCTTTTGTTTACAATGCAAAAACGTGTTCTATTTGTTTGAGTAAATAAAACTGACCTGTGGTCAGAAGGCTGAGCCAGCAACTAGTTGACAGAAAGTGGCAGGGAAGAAGCAGGTGTAGCGAGGGTTCTTAAGTGGGAGCTGAGCAAAGGTTTGGTTGGTTTTTCAGGAGATGGGAGCAAGGAGAGAAGGTAATTTACTTGTCATTCAGCCTCTCTGAGCTTTTAGAATTTCACCTCAACCTTTGAATCCTGAGTTCTGTGGAGGGTAGAGATCTAGATAAAGTTGCCCTTAGCAGCTTTGAGAGAGCCAGTGTGTGAGGGAACAGAATTCTGCTGGCCTGGCAGTGGGGCTGTTGTTGCTGATTAGGGCAGCAGTTGCTTAAGGGGCAGCAACTGAACTGGAAGAAAAATAACATTTGAATGCACTTCCTGTTTACTTAGGTAATATTAATTCTTTCTGAGGTCTTGGATGGAATTGAAGACTAGATAGTTATAGTTGCAATTTTTTTAATTGCGAAAAAGTAAGTTAGGTATAAAACTTTGGATGAGATAGGTAATGTAGTATTTTCTCTGAATTTGTTAGATGTAGATGGACTGAATATTGCAAATTAATTCTTGCTTGATAACCAAAAACGGTTGTATATAGTTTTACTATGTTAAAGTTAAAATTTTTCATTTTTATTTAGACAAAAAGGAAATGCTGTGGAATATTATTTTGTGTGCTACGTTTTTTTAAACCTAAAACACCTGATGGTTTAATAAAGAGCTGAGTGGCCAATAGCGAGTCAGGAGAAAGGGTAGGCGGGGCTGACAGGAAGAACAAATAGAGGAAGAACTCTGAGGAGAAAGAGCAGATAGAACAAGAAGAGGATGTCAGGGGCCAGCCACTCAGTCACCCACCCATCCACGTAGTAAGAGTGAAAGTAAGATACACAGAAGTAAGAAAAGGAAAAAGCCCAGAGGCAAAAGGTAGAGGGGATAATTTAAGTTAAGAAAAGTTGACAGGAAACAAGCCAAGCTAAAAACATTTATAAGTAATAATAGGTCTGTGTGATTTATTTGGGAGCTGGGCGGTCAGTTCCCCAAAAGAGACAAAAGCCAAAAGAGTGAGGAGTAAAAAACAGCCAACCAATTTTAGTGTTCCAATGTGGGGCTAGAGTAAAAGAAAACCCAACCACACACTTCTAATTGTGAAGTCATCACTTCCAAAAGATGTTCAGATCTTCTCTGGAGCCCTAGTGCAGTTGGACAGTCAGTCCTGCTGATTGCTTTGGTGACTTATGCTGAGAGTTAGAAAGGAAAACTAAATATAAGACAATGTATATTCTAATTCTCTAGTTGCTAAAGAAAAATAGTCAATTTCAGTGGAGAAGAAACTGTCATTGCTCTAATTAAAAGCTGATTGTCTGCGGACTTCCCTTAAACCTCTGAGTCCTATATCTTCACCAGTTGCTGCATTCACAGGTGTACTACAAAATAGATTCCATTGTAGAAGCTGCCCCAGATGTGGGAGAGACTAAAAAGTTCTGTGCCAGTGATGGGGGTTTCTGATAATAAATAACATAACTTCCAAATAAAGACCAATGTGTTGGTCACATGAGTAACAGAAATATAATTCAAGAGTGCCTTCTCTTACATGCAAATACAGTATTTTTTGTCTTTTACTGTAAAGTAATAAGTAATAAATCACAAATGTTTATATGCTTGATCTGACTGGCATGTTAGATGTTTTCAGATAACATGTGTAAAGATATGACAACTAATTTAAAAGTTAAAGGAAAAAAATCCCATCAGTAAGAATCACATATTCTGCATTACAAGAAGTTCTCAAAGAATTAATAAAAGTTACAAAGAGGAAAGAATCACACAGCCATCTTTTCAGTTTAGTGTGGGTCCTGAAGGCTGGACCATTCTAGGTGAATGGAGTTTGCGGAAATGTAACAGTTGACTTTTTTTGTTTTGTTTTGCCTGAAATCAAAGTATTACTTATGCTGTTTTTTTTTATGTTACAAATGAAAAAGTTTAACAACTATCATCCTCCTTATGCCCTGCAATGACATCATAATCTTACAGGCGAGCAAGATGAGATCACTGAAGTGGGAATCCTGTTGCAGAGGTTGCAGGCTCCCTGCACACATCTTCCTGGAACCCTCAGGTCTGTGTACACCTGCCATGTGTTTTCCATGAAGCGCTTGTAATGGCTTTTCTTGCAAACTTCCTCTTGTTACCTGAGTGCTGGGAAGCAAACTCCTCCAGGGAGCCACACTTGTAGGAGATGGTCAGGCACTGGTGGATATCCACTCTGTGCCTTTGTCTCTCTAGAAGAATGAGCATCAAGCAGGGTTTTTTTAAAAAAAATCCAGAGTCCCAGAGTTCTTTGCAAGATTGTCTTAGTTACCCAAAGCAGCAACTTACTTAATAACACACTCTTTGGTGGCTCCTGACCCTTTCATTCACATTTCTCCACAGGTCACAGGTGCTCCAGGATTGCTGTTGTTACTCCTCATTTCAGATATTTTATCCTCAGTGTTTGATTCCAGAGGAACTTAGTTTAATAACCCAAGAACATACAGCTTGCTTGTATCTGAGCCAGGAGTAAAATGCTCAGGTCTGTTGATTAATGATCTAGAGATTGTGGTACCATGCCTTTAGTCTTATTGCAAAGCAGGGTGGGTTTAGAGGGCCCAGGTATTACTGCTTTTTTTATTT
>PVIU01025353.1:0-23863 GCA_004026605.1 Ondatra zibethicus
TGTGTGTGTGTGTGTGTGTGTGTGTGTGTGTGTGTGTGTGTGTGTGTGTGTAAGTTGCAGGAGTTGACTCTATCTCTGTTTCTATCATGTGGGGCCCTAAAGAGCAAACTTAGATGGCCAGGCTTGATGAGAAGCACCTTAACTTCCTGAACCATTTTACTGGCCCAGAATAAACATCCTTATTCCTGCTGGGTCTTGGAAAGCAGAGGGAAATAAAAATTCACCTCTGGCTTGAATGTGGAGTGTGAAAACTGCCTTATTGTTAATCACAAAGAATACTTCTTGCACAGACTGTCAGGGCCCTAATTTTAAACACTTAGATTCTTTTCTGAGGCTAAGCTCCCCAGTAGTCAATAGACACCAACTGACTGTGTCTCCCTATCCATTTTTAGGTTTCCCCGCCCTGTTTTAAGTCCACTTCTCTTACCTGCTAATGAGGTTTTCTGCAAGCCGAGCCAAGTGCTGCATCTGGGCATACTCGCTATCAGAGAGGCTATCTTGAGATTCCTGGAAGTCCAGGTGGGGTGGTGGGACAGCTTGGATTTCGGTATGCTTACATTCCCACGTTTTCATTGAGTTCTCAAAGTCCTAGAGACGAATATAACGGCAAATCATAATGATTGTTGTAGCTTTGAGGACATGTGGCAGATTTGTCTATGAGTATGGATGGCATTCTGTAGGTAACATTGGATATATATAGGTGGTAAAGAGAAGGGAAGACATCCCTATCCATTCCTTTTATGCACCTATTTATATATCTTCTTGTCTTTTTAGTCAGTGTATCTTCTTTATAAGGCAGTTTAGTTTTTATTGTTAGTACACTGGCTCGTGGGACACCAGTCTTGAATGAAGCAAAATACTTGCCTTCTAGAAGCTATGAGAACATGGTGATGCATAAGACAGAAGAATACCTTTTGGGTTTCATTCTTTTCCAAAGGTATATATTATGTTGTGATGGGATTTAGATTCAGAGATACAAATTTTATGTGACTATTAATAAGGTATTTAAGCTCTCAACATGGAAGGAATTTTATCTTCCTTATAGGGATTTTGGGAGGACCTATGTCAGGCATATATGCAATGTGCCCAGCATGATGTTGGCATTTTATTAGGTAGGTATTCCCTCCCTCTCTATTGATATATTTATGTTCACAATTCAAAAGATAACCCCAAAGTTTGAACAAGTGATCAATAATGATATCTTTGCCATCATTGTAGTTTTTTATTTAGAAGTAATGGATGACGACTATAAACGCAATATTAAGGAATTTTATGAAGCCCAAAGAGAACATATTCAATGCAGGAACTGTTGTTGAAAGAGTAGATTTCTCCACCACCACAGGTCTTTAGTTTTCTGCGCAGTGTAGGATGGAGGACAACCTTGTTGAGAGACAGACAGTGTCTTGCAACTTTTTACATAGTAAAAATGTCTAGGGGAGCTTGTTTGTAAATGCTAGCTCTTAGGAGTCACCTCTTTCCATTCAGTTCAGAGAGTTTGGTGTGGGACCTAGGAGTATACACTTCTAACTGTCACTCAAGGTGCCTGATATGAAAGGCATGCAGAGCTCCCTTTGGGGAATTCTTCTTGACTAGAAATGTGGTAGCTGTGAATGAGGCAATGTAGAACTTTACACTTACCCGATCTCTCATCAACATCTGGGCAGCATTCTTGTATTTAATCTTGATAAGGCCTGGTTTCTGAATCCAGGCTTCCCCATCCACCTGCACAGGGATACCTTCTTCACCAACAATAGTTATCATCACCTCATGGCACTACCAGAAAAGGAGAGAGAGGACAAAAAGGAAAAAATGAGGAAAGTACTGTGGGCTAATCTGGTATTGGTCACAGTGTGAGTGTATTTGAAGACATACTGGCAGAATATTATGAATCAGATCATTCCAGGGAGGTGGATCATGTATTACCTATGAGCCTTTTGTGTTTTTGGTCCCTGCCACCTCTATCTTCACCACCTAACTGTCTAACAGATTGCCTACTTCCACTCCCCAGAAACTCCTACAATCAGGTAATTGCTAGGATCACCGCATATCCTTGGGTTGAAGCGAGACATTTTCTCCCCTTTGCATCCACCCAACCCTCGCTTACCTGAGCGATTCGATGATGATGCAGGTTGATGAGACGAGACATGGCCATCTGCACAGAACCAAAGATTGCCACCACCTCTAGCTTCCCATCGTCTATAGCAGGGGCCTCGTATTCCTAGGGATGAAGAATCCTGTCACAATTCTCCCAAGAATCCATACTTTGTCTATAGTAAATAAATGTGCTTTGAGGACTACTGGTAAAACTTTTTCTAGTATATCTAGTACATGAAGAAGTGAGAAAACTATATTAAAGGGGAAAAATAACGTGAGGAAGCCAAGCTTGGAAACAGGAATTGTGCTTGCAGTAGGGACATGTGAGCTCCTTTAGAGATCACAAATTAGCCAATTTCTTCCCTGTCCAGTCCAGCATCATGAATCCCCAAGGCCACTCCTGTCAGTTTCCTGAATGTCTAAGATCAACTCAGAACAAAGAGCTCCTGGCTGGCTTCCCAGGAGATGTTTTTACTGACATACTATTAAGGGATAAAGAACATGACCTCTGGGGGTGATCTGAGTGTCTTTTGGGCCTCAGTAAAGGGAGAGTCAAAACCCAGGGATCACGTGACATAATTCTGAGGTTCCTGGTTGATTCTCGTGCTCTGGAATGGCAATTGTTTTAAAAAGTTGAACCTACAGACACTGCTAATACGGACTCAAAGCCTATCTCATCTTCCCCCACTGTCCATTTTCATTCTAGCCAGTCCAGTAATCCTTTTGGAGATAATTTAGGAGAGCCATGTCTCCTTCCCACCCCATTCCTCATCCCACACTCACCGTGGTTGCTGTGTTGCTTCCCCAGAAGTTGACACCTCCAGCATAGCTGGTAATATTGAGCACTACAATGCCTTGAAGGTTTGGTAAGGAGATGGCTTCTCCATCACACTGAAAGAAAAGAGTTGCTCTTATTGCCTGACTTTTCAGGTACCAGCACAACGATCCTTTACAGAGATGAGGAGGAGCTTGCTCTTCTCTTCCTACTATCATTTTCTTATCTATGACAGAAATAAAACCTCATGCCTTGTCGCCATGGCTGTGAGTGAGGCTCCCAGAGTTTAATTTGAGAAGAACTAAAGATAAAGTGGAAAGGTGATTTCTGAGGTCACATGATTTCCTTTCTCCTTGCCCAGGAAACAAGCCCTTTTCTACTAACCTCCAGTTGTATTCGTTCTTCCAGCTTCCTGTAAGAGCGCTGCAGCAGTTCCTTGCTTCCCAGAAGACCATACCATATTTTGTTCTTAAGGCGGCTACTGCAGAGAGAGGAGTAGAAAAAGATAGTCAGAAGGTGAATGGTAGATAGGTAAGTGGGTAGGGAAAGACAGGAAGGGAAAACACCTTATTTTTCAAGTGCCTTTTGTTTTTTAAATTATACTTTAAATTTATTCTTTGAGAAATGCATACATGCATCAATATATTTCTATTGTAGTCACCCCTTAGTCACCTGCCCAACCAATTCTTCTGGGATACACTTCAATTTTTTATTTATCCTCCCTGGTAGGTTGCCCATGTTCTAATGTATGTATAGGTAACACTATTTCAATTCAGTGAGTTACTAAAAATGTGACAGGTGTGGTGGCTCACACCTTTAATCCCAGCACTCAGGAGGCAGAGGCAGGTGGATCTCTGTGAGTTTAAGGCCAGCCTGGTCTACAGAGCTAGTTCCAGGACAGGCTCCAAAGCTACAGAGAAACCTTGTCTCAAATAATGAAAACAAACAAATGAAAAATATATATAATGATTTTTATTTTTAATGATGATATCTCAACATCTATTTTATTTAATTAGCTTGTGACTGCAACCTGAGTGTAAAAATAGATTTACAGGCAATAATTCATTCAAACCAAAAGAAGAAAAAAATGGCATTTTAATATGACAAGAATTTTCATATTTATTGGATATGTGGGAATTCACAGAAATACTTTTCAAAAGAAAATTTTTATGACAAGTAAAAGAATTGTAATTTGTTTCCAATGTTTTATGAAGGAGTAAGTAACTAAGCAAATTACAAAAAATTAAAAGGAATTCTGTGGTGATGGGAAGGAACTAGATTTTTCATTTCTGACCAGAACTTGAAAATTAAATTGCTTTTTAGTTATTGGTGAAAATGTGAGTGAAGAGTGAATTTTTGATGTAGTAATAAGTGTCATGGACAAGAGGGTATTGCTCACCTTAATTATATGTATAATAACTCACAAAAATAAATATTTTACCAATAACAAGAAAAGAAGGATTTGTATGGATCAAGACATTAATTAGTAAGTGGGGAGAAATATTAATGATGCTGTTTTGAATGACACACATTGTATGAAAGTATTGAAATAGTGTATTTTATTACATAATTACAAAATTTTTTACATGTTAATCTTTATGTGTCTGGCATAGAGAAAATATGGGACAGGCAAGAATAACAGGAGACACTGGGTGGACTATAGGATCTCCTATAAAACAGAGAGCTTATTCTCCCTAAAAGGGTTGAATATCATTTATTAACTTTTAAAGTCATAGAAATAAGCTATGACAAGGAATGTTTTGAAATATAAGAAGGCTAGCACAAAATTATTTGTACTCTGTTTGAAATCAAAAACTTTGTCGGTACTTTTTAAGTTTCAACCATTTATAAAAACAGAAGCCTAATTATATAGAAAAGCAAATATACCTAGAAAAACCAAAATGATTCTGGAAATTAATGAATTAAATAGAATAATCACAAGGTTGGGAGCCTCTCATCTCCTTATCTCTAAAGTTACTACAAAGCTACAATTGCTAAAGCAGTGTATTTATTTGCACAGGCTAGACAAAAAAAAAAAATCAGTGAAACAGAAGAGTCCAGAAACAAACCTTTACATTTATGGTCAATTGTTTCTAACAAAGATGCTAACACAATTGATTGGGAAAATGGTAACTTTTTGAAAAAATATGATACTTAGATAAATGAGATATCTACAGTGGTTTGACTAAGAAGGCCACCCATAGGCTCATATATTTGAATGCTTAGTGATGGGGGTGGAACACTTTGATAGGTTTAGAAAGATTAGAAGGTGTGGCCCTGTTGGAGGAGGTGTGGCCTTGTTGGAAAAAGTGTATCACTGGGGGTAGGTAGGCTTTTAGGTTTTCAAAAGCCCACACCTGGCCCAGTGTTTCTCTCTCACTTTTGGCCTATGGATCAGGATATAGAACTCTCAGCTACTTCTCCAGCACCATGTTCCCTGCCAGGATGATAATGAACTAAAATTCTGAAACTGTAAGTAAGTCCCCAATTAAATGCTTTCTTTTGGTCATGGCAGCAATAGAACACTGACTGAAGATGCAAAAGGATGCATTTAGAGCATTAGCTCACACCATTCATCTCCCAAATAATCATAATTCAAAATACACCACAGACTTAAAAGTAAGAGCCAAAGCAATAAAATTTTGGAAGAAAACAACACTTTCAGAGGTTGAGTTAGATTAGTAGACCAGAGACATGGTCCATAAAGAAAAATAAATAACTAGCCCTTGTAAATTCAAAATTTTTATACTTAAAAAGTTACCTCTAAGAAAATGAAAGGACATTAATAAACTTTGTAAATCACATATCTGGTAACATACTTTGTCCACATCCCAGGTTTTTTCTGAGAAAGAGATTCTAGTGGCAGTGGCAGTGGCAGTGGCAGTGGCAGGGGCAGGGGCAGGGGCAGGGGCAGGGGCAGGGGTGGGGTGGTCCTTTATAAAAATATTTACTTGTTTGTTTGTTTTTATATCCCAACCAGTTTTCCCTCCCTCCTCTCTTTCCACTCCCGCCTCCCCTCTACCGCTCATTCACTTCTCTGTTTCTATTGAGAAAAGGCAGGCCTCCCATGGATATCAACCAACCATGGTATATTAAGTTGCAGTTAGACCAGGCACCTTGCCTTGTATTAAGGCTGGGTAAGGCAACCCAGTATGAGGAATAGGTTCCCAAAAGCCAGCAAAAGAGATGGAGACTACCCCTGCTCCCAGTGAAGACCAAGCTACACAACTGTCACATATATGCAGGGGGCTAGGCCAGTCCCATGCAGGCTTGGGGTAGTCCTTTTAACTTATACATTTAATTTATAAGAACTGTGAAGCTGCCTTAAGGGATATCTGTAAGATAAAACTACCAGAAGGTGCCAGGTAGGCCAATACTAATCAATGGGTCCAAAGGAGCCAATCTGGAACGCCAAGAAGCAATAGAAGTATCTTGGGTACTTTGAAGCCCTATCAAGTAAAAATAGATTTGGAGCCCCTACAACGACTCAGTTAATCTCTTAGAAACACCATGAAGTTCAATGCAATCTGTTCTCAACAGCAGTAATAGAGGTAGCTATATTTATATGGAAATCCACATGGGTGAACTATTGAATGGAAGTACGGATGTATGACGGCAGGGTGATTATTATAGAGCAACCCAGCTATCAGGATACACTGTCTGCACTAGGCTAGTCTTGAGACCAATGTATTTATTTCCCAAGGACCTCGGTCTTTTCATTGCTTGTTTGATGTAGGAATACATATGGGTATCATGATTGTATGTACTTATACAGAGAGCTGAGCCTTTTCCCCTTACTTGTATTGTCCTGGGTGCTGTTCTCTTCTGGAATTGAACTCCAGAGAAATTTTTGCATCTAGTCCAATTCCAAAGTAGTTGTTCATGACACACTTTTCTTTGAAGCGTCTGAAATTAGACAGGGAAGAAGACAGACACTAAAGCAGGAAAGAAATACTACTGCTATGGGCATCAGACTTCATCTGCATTACAAAGAAATCACCACCAAGGGAAGGCCTCCTCCACTGTATACAAGCCATACAGTTCATGAAAGGTATATATAGAGTCTTTTTGTGTCCTTGTTAGTTCTAAGGGAGAACTCCCCTTAGAACTGGGACATGTCCCAGAACTGGAGAATGTCCCTTAGTCTGGAAGCTTTAGAGGGATATGGCTCACATAAAGAAGCAAAATTTGCAATGTCATTCAGATATGAGTCCTGTTTTTCCACATTCCCATAACTAATTTTTGTGTGTCTTAGTTGCGAATGTATTTTGATGATTGTTACTATTCTCAGAGATGCCTGACTCCGCTGTGGCACTTTCCCACCAGAAAACAAAGGTGTCCTCATCTCATATTTGAGGGAAAGCCTGGTAAAGGAGGGACAGCAACAGTGAAACAGGCAGTTTCCAGTCTCTTGTATTCATCTAGGGTGTCAACAGCAGCACTAGAATATTCTAGAACTAGTTCGCATCATCCCATGAAAACTGTGCATACTTATTCCCAATTTTGCACTCAAAGACATCTCAGTTGCTTGGAATAGACCATGGTGGCTTACATCAGGAATAAATCAGTCAACCCTTTTGCACAGCTGGTGTTAAACATTTGCCAGTGCACTGCTTATCACAACCCACAAGGCAGACCCATGAGACCTTGAACATGAATGATGAGGTGAAGGATTTGGGGAGGGGACTGTCAGACACCGGAATAGAATAGTTTTCATTCATTTCATTTCATTTAAGGAACATTTGTTGGGTGTGTCCTTCTTTTGAGAAACTGAAAAGGGTATAGTTTGGGTGTTCAAGCATAGGGGGATTTAAAGGAAACATCAGTTTCACCTCCCTTGACCACAGTGAGAAATTGGGGTTTCCCTAATATCCCACCCCAGTGATCTAAGTGTGGTAGAATTTGGCCGCTGGGCTCTCTCTGTTAGAGAGGTAGGACTGGGGGAATAAGTGTCCTTGGATTTTCGATCCAGTCCCCTACATGACCAGTGTTTGGTGCCTTCAACCATTTACAGTTAAAAGTAACACAGAGAAAAATAAGTCCTCTGAAATAATAACTAACATGTTATGTATTTATAATGATAGTAACTGCTAATGCATACAGCACTTAAGCATGAGTATCAACTACACAGCTCAGCACAAGTACTTTTCACGTTTAGACGCAACAAGTAGAACAAGCTTATGTGCAAAGTCCAGTAATTATTTTCATTCCATTTGAAAAAAAAAAAACAGGGCTTACATCGGTTAAACAATTAGGTAGGTCACACAATTAGTTAAGTAGAATCAGAATTTGACTCTGGATATGGTGAGACTGTGCTACAAGCCAGAGAGACAGAAAAGCCATTAAAAGGTCATACACTTGCATACTTACATCGTTTCAGGTGTAAAATGTAAGTGTTCTAAGTCAAGGTTATCGAGGTCTTCACTTTTAAGAGACGGTATAGACGATAAGGTGCTACAATAAGAACCTAAACAAGAAAAACATCACCTTGGAGACAGCTGCAAACAAAAGCCTTTCTCCCCACTTGCAATCAGCTATGCTTTCCCAGGCGGGTTCGAGTCAAGCTCAATGGTTTTTATCTAAATAAATGTCAGGGTTCTCACACCACAGAGGCCCCTTAGATCCTTTTAGAAGGAGAGGGACTTTCACCGAGGAGAGAGTAAAGCTGAGGTGCTTGCTGCCTGGCAGTAAAAACAAATTCATATCACAGCTCTCATCAGAGTACTAGTTTCCAAGTGTCGAACACAGTCATTGCTGTGGACACTGGTGTGACCCAGTGCAGAGTTTCTAGACAAGAGTGAGGACTTCCCAGGACAGAGCGGGTTCACGTATAAAGTCAGATGCATAAAGTCAGAAACAGATTTCTTCCCTGGAAAGCAGAGGGGAGAACAAAGATCCTTACGGTGTCGTGGGCTCATCTGACTGAACTCCTCTGAGTCATCTTCTCCCAGGCAGAAAGTCGATGTGAAGTTCTTCACTGATAAGGACTGTCTGCTTTCTTCATCCAGGACTATCGAGAAAAAGTGGAAGGAAGAAATGGAGGGAAGGAAGGAGAGAAGGAAGGAGAGATGAAAGGACGGGAGGCTGGTCACATTTATCGAACAGTTTCTGGGCATTTGCTGTGTAGGTAAAGCCTCCTCTCCCGTTTTCCATCATGATGCCTGTTCTGCTCCCACACTCTTTATAGCGTCATTTCCAAGTCTTTTAAGATACATGCTAGAACATTCTGTTTTCTTTGTTACTCTTTTCCTGTCACCCACACAGCACACACAGTTGTGAGTAGAGTAGATGTTTGGGAGGGGTGCTATGTTTTCCACACCTGGGTGGAAATCACTATTCCTGTCTACCTACATTTTGTTGGCATATATACTCACATGCCATTTGTTCAGACTTGAACCTCTAGGACTATGCTATGCATGTGTGTGCATGCGTATGTGAAATATGTGTATGCATGGTATATGTGTATGATGTGCGTGCGTGTTTGTGCGTGTGTTTGTACAGGTACTTGCATTCCACAACATACATGTGGAAGTCAGAGACAACATCAGAATCAGTTCTCATTTTCCACCTTTCTTGAGATAAGATATCTCTTGTTGTTTATTGCTGCATACACCAAGCTAGCCCAAAGCTTCCAGTGATTCTCCTGTCTCTTCCTCCCATTTCCCCCATTAGAGGCACACTGAGTTTACAGATGCATCTGTTACCACATCCTGCTTTTACATAGGTTCTGGGGATTCAAACTCAGGTTGTTAGCTGTGCTCAGTGAGTACACTATGCGCTGAACCATCTTCCTGACCCATTGCTCTTCATTCAAATGTCTCACCCCACTACCCAGGACGTTTGAGATGTTACTATCTTTTTCATCAGCTCATATGTGGTACAGCACATGTGTTCAGCATGTGTCATATGTGGTACAGCTCATGTGTTCAGCTTGTGCCAAAGCTCATATGTTCATTCACTACCTTACTGCCAAGTCTTTATGTAACATATATTGAGAGAACATGTAAAGATGGGTTATGTCAGAGCTATGGGGAAGTCAAACTAATTTGATTTTCATTACTACAGAAAGAGAGACAAAATGATTGTTTAATCCCTGAAAACTAACTATAGAAACAGAAAAAGATTATTTAATTATTCCACTGTTGGCGGAGGTTGCTTGTTCGTTCCTGGCTGCCCAGACCTGAAGTAATTACACAGAAACTGTATTAATTACAACACTGCTTGGCCAATAGTTTAGGCATATTTCTGGCTAACTCTTATATCTGAAATTAACCCATTTCTATTAATCTGTGTATTGCCACGTGGTTGTGGCCTTCCGTCCGGTGTCTGCCTCCTCTGGTGTCTACATGGTGTCTCCCTGACTCTGCCAACTCTCTCCTCTTCTATCTGCTTGGAATTCCTCCTTGCCCTATTCTGTGCTGCAATAGGCCCAAAGCAGCTTCTTTATTAACAAATGGTATTCGCAGCATACAGAGGGGAATCCCACATCATTCAACAGTACAAAAGGGAGCTGTCTATTCTTAGAAACATGGCTAAGCTTTCTTCTAAAGGCAGGGGAAGGTGCCACGGATAACCACCAAAGGCTAGCAGGAAAGAATTCCGTGTTATGGGGGGGACTTCTGCTTAATTCAAACAGCTCAGTTAGAATTCAATTTATCTCACAGCATCTTCTTTGTTTATTTTCCAAAGGAGCATTATGGAGATGAAGTGGCCAACAAAAATGCTATATGAAGAAGTTGGGTGAGTTTAGAACTTCATCCTAAGCTGCAAGTTTGGAGAGTGTCAAGAATTCTTGGCAATGGCAATCACTGGCAAGTCAGTGGGACCAATCTCAGGATCCATATGCCTGATTACTGGTGTACAAGACATGTAAACATGAACACCATTTTCTTTCCAAATAGCCACAGGCTGCTGATTAGCCCTGGCTGCTGAAATGGCAGGAGAAGATAGAAAAGGTTCCATGACCAAAAGTGAGGCTGACAGAGCTTTCAGCAGTGTTCCTTACATCCTGTGTAGCTGTTAAGGATGAGTGTCAGTTCCCAAAATAGGTAAGTATGGGAATTGAAGGCTAGGGAAGGAGAAGTCAAAGAGACAGCATTATCTATATGGAGGCTTTTCAAATCAGCAGCCAGAGGACTGATTTGGAAGGCAACCTGAACATCGAATTCGGCTAAGTGCTGTCAGTGAGACCAAATAGCAAACCCAGACATTAAAGCATTCATAGGAGGAACCTGCACTTTGCCCCATCCTTCCTAGTCCCAATAGCGCTAAGAATCTTACCTTGTTCCACCTGGAATATGATGAGCTTCAAGGATTTCTGGAGGTCGTGAGCCCTTGCGGCCAACTCCAGCTTGGACTTTGTGATGTGGTCTATTTGAGGGATGAAGGGCTTTCGATCTATTTTCTCATAGGTTCCATATGTTGTGGCTAGTCGCTCAGCAGAGGTAACTTCTTCATCCTCAGTCAGGATATCTATAATGATGCTGAGTTTATCATACATCAAGTCACTCTACAGAGTAGAGAAGAAAATAGGATATTGTTACGAAGGCCATAATGAGGAACAGTAATGATAAGGGGAAGGCTGGCCAGGAGTACTAGGCCAGAAACACTCAACCTAGAAATCCGTATGTGAGATGATGAAGTCCATGCTGTGCTGACACCCAAAGAAGACTAGGGGATTAAGCATCAAGTCTTTGTTTCTGAGCAGCTTCAGGTACCTATACATGTTTCACACAGCCTTTCTCATGTCAGGCTGGCCCTTAAATTTATGTGGAACATGGATAAAATGACGAAAGAGACACATTTTCATGTAGGTATATTCATAGGCATGCTCCTATGGATGCTGGTGTACCTACCTCTGCATAGTATCTATGTCTGTCCTCACACGTACGTATTTCAAGGATGTGTATTTGCGATGTGATTTAAGTTCTACTTAGCTCAGTGGTCCTCAACCTTCCTAATGCTGCGACTCTTTAATACAGTTTTTCATGCTGTGACCCCAACCATAAAATTCTCTCACTGTTACGTCATAACTGTAGTTGTGCTACTGTTAGGAATCACAATGTAAATATCTGATATGCAGGACAGCTGATATGTGGCCCCTGTGAAAGGGTTGCTTAACTCCCCCAAAGGGTCGTGCCCCACAGGTTGAGGGCAGCTACTTTAGTAGTCTGTGGTGTGAGACGAGTTCCTTGACCTCCTTGTCCCTCCACGCCTTAGGTCAGCTGTGAGAATGAAATACCATGATACATTAGAGCACTCAGAACAAGCTAGGACACAAAGTGTGTGTCACGTGTTAGGTACTATTACAGGAGGTGTGTGTTTTCCATTTTTACATGTGTGTGTGGTGTGCATGTTCACGTGTATGAGTGAGTGAGTGTTTGTGTGGGGGGGGAGTGGAGACCTGAGGTCACTGTCAGGATTATCCTCAAATCATTCATTCTTCCACCATATTCATTGAGCAAGATCTCTGCATCCAACTCCCAACTCCCTGATATTCATTGTCTCCAGCCAGATTGTTCTTGGGGTCCCTATCTCCACTTTCCAGTGCTGGAGTTATCATGTTCATCCTTACTGGGGATCCAAACCCCAGTCTTCACGTTTCCACAGGAAGTACTTTAGCTGTTGAGCCATATCCCAACCCTGATGTATTTCTAGCGTATGCATATGTGCTGGGGCTAGAACCTGTGGCCTTATACATGATAACTAGCATCTACTAACTGAGTGGCATTGCCACTCTTTGTGGGTTTAAATGCATATATTTTCATGCATGCTTTGGTATTTTAACTCCACTCACTGATGCTTAATGTACACTTGTGTCTATTTATGGTCAGATTCTTGGCTTATACCTAGGTGCATGGCGTGTGTACATGTGTGCAAAGTACCAGTCTTCATTTGGCAAAGATGAAGGGAGGAGACTGGGCTTTCCTCATCATGCAGATGTACTAGCTACTTGCCTTTGCCATTACTTTATGATTTCCCATTGTTTACCGGAAAAAGTGAGTCCTGGCTCCCACAGAGGTGAGACAGTAGGAAAGGAAACTTACTTTCAAAATCACAGACTCCACTGCTGTATTGTTCTGTTTTATTTGGTTCCAGGCCTTTACAATATCAGCCACAAAGTCTTCCACTGCTGAGCACAGGAACCTGGAAAAACGAGGTAGACGGCATTTGTGATAGAAACCATGGGACCTAGAGCCCTTATCTTTTACAATAGCATCAGTATTCATCTTCCCCCTCCTTCTGTCTCACTTTTGAAATATATTCTGCCTTCTCTGTCCTCTCTCCAACTTCCCATCCTTCTTTCTTTGTTTTATTTTCCCTGTACATATGATGAAATATATCCCGTTCCCACTTGAGCCCAATTTCACCCCACTTCCCAAGTGATGGACTTGAGACAGTTTACTAGCATTTCTTAGTGATAGTTATAAAAGAGACAACGACACATGGAAATGTCTCTTGGGGATTAGTCCTTCTCAGATGAGAGTGTAGTGGATGGGCCAAGAATCTTTGCTTCTAAGAGTACTAGGAAGAACAAATTACCCAAATATTTTGGAGGGAGTGTGTTGCTTGGGTTATAAGACAGTGGATACCAGGTCCAACCTTCTGCTTTTCTGGGCACTTACAGGTAAGGCATCAGTCCCTGGGTCCTGAGCATTTGGCTATTCCCCTGAACTCTGTGTTGACAGGACCTAGGACCCCAAGCCCCCAGAAGAAACTTCTGTCATTCACTAGTTTCTCAAGCCCACAGGTAAGGAGTCCCCAGAGAGCCCCGACTACACTTCTGTGGATCCCCTAACTCTTAGGCCTGAAATGTAAGCAATCTCTGGAGTATCGGCCCCCAGCCCACACTACTAATTCAATGGACTAACTTCAGATGCTCAAGTCTCAGAGCAGAAATATAAAAATAATGTGGCAATCCAAGAAAACATATCTCCACAAAAATGACTCATCCCATACTACTGGACCCCAGTGGAACTGACTGAGAAGGATTTCCAGAGAAAGAACTGGAAAGAATGACTATAAGTTGAGTCTACACATCTCAAAAAAGACAAGGATATTCTCTGAGAACAAGAGTGATACATAAAATAAAAAGTCAGTACAAGATATAAAAATAGAATTTAATAAAGACATAAAATTAGGGAAGAAAAGCCACACTGAAATCATGCTGGAAATGAAAGCAATCAGTAAGCAGGACTTCTGGGTAAGATGGTGGACTAGAAGCCATGCTGGAGCGTGTGCAGCCTGTCACAGTTAAGGAATTAAAAGAATCGAAATATGTTCTCATCCCATCAGTCAGCTTCTCCTCCAGTCCTAGTGTCTACTTGATCAAAACCCCAAGAAAACTCAAATACCATGGGACCAACAGAATATCTCCACTAGTGACTTGGACTTGCTGCTGCGACTACAACCAGTGCAGCCACCACCACCGTGTGGACATTTTACTCCATGTAAAACAGGCTAAACAAACCCTACCAGGATATCCACAAAAATGGTGTTGGTAGGCATTTCACAGAAGGGCTTCCCAGTGACCGCTGCCAGGGCCACCATCAGTGCCCCAGTAGGAAAAGGTGAAGCCGTGGAAGCTAAGCGAAGCTCTAACCAGTGCTGTAGGCATCACTCAGCCACCAGCTGCTTCTGACTTTGTGTGAAGGCAGTGAGTGTGGCTAGATGGAGTTTGCCTTAGCTACTCACAGTCCACAGAGCAGAGGCAAGGAATATCTACATACAAGATGATCTGGGAGCCCATAAGGGAAGAACTGAACTGGTAAAAATCAACCCAGAGCATGACCAGGGCCAGAACCAGGGAGGAAAAGCAGTGGCTATGACAAAGAGAACACAAATGAACATTCAGGACCTCCATCCAACTCTCCTCTCTCTTCTACAGCTATTTCTTATCTGCCGCAGTAGGCATTCTAGCAGGCCAACACTGTCCCCTACTGTTCACACCTTTTGCTGTTTTACACGCTCTTTTTCTTTCTTTTTTCTTTTTTCCTTTTCCCCCGTATCCATCCCTTAATATTACATCTCCTAAAGCCCAGAGGCTGACTCTGTTTATGGCATTGGGATACACATCCTTACTGCCTCTTTTTAGGCTACCATTAATCAGAACTCCCACATATTAACCTCATTTTTTCTTTGCTCCGAATATTCCAATTCTGATGGATGCCCCTTCCTCTACTTCCAGTGTAACAACAGAATACTCATCACTAGACCCAATGTGATTATTTATGTCTCCTTTTCTTTTCCATTCCGCTCATACTAACGTATCAGTATACACAGTAGCATTGAGGCTCCTTTATTCCCTAAAGTAATCAGTACTTAATAAGTGTCTGCTTTGTAGTCACTTTCTACTCCATTGTCAGAGTGCTTTAAATACTGGGTAGTGATTGGTGCTTCAGACAGCAGTCAGGTTAGTCTAACCGATGAAAACATCCCCACAATGACAACCACCTAGTTTCTCCTGAGTATTACAGACGAGCTCACTGGAACCGAGAGGCAACCAAATAAAAAACAGTAAATCTTAACCAACAATGTAACCCCAAAAGGCTGATCCCAGTGCAAAAACCCAAGTAACATGAAAACCCAAAACTGCTGATCACGTCCAAAAATAACCAACCCCATACAAATGACCCCCAGTCAAAATGACTTGGACAAAACTCCAGGTGCAGAATTCAAAACAGTAATAATACATATGTAAAAATATCTCAAATAGGACTCAAATACTTTCAAAGGGAACATAGACAGCTGAATGAAATGAGGCAATCAATACATGATGTGAAAATAAAATTTAAAAAAAGAGACATACCGAAGAAAACTCAAGCCAAAGTAGTGATGGAAATGAAAAACACACGAGATCAAATAAAATCTTCAGCAAATCTTTCACCAATAGGATGATCATGTAGAAGATAGACTATCAGTGTATGAAGACAGAATAGAGCACTCAATCTCTACCACAGCCCCTTTGGAGGGGTCTAATGACCCTTCACAGGGATTGATTAAGACCATTGGGAGACACGGAGATTTACATTATGATTCATAACAGTAGCAAAATTATGGTTAGGAAGTAGCAACAAAAATATTTTTATGGTTGGGGGTCACCACGACATGAGGAACTGTGTTAAAGGGTCACAGCATTAGGAAGGTTGGGAACCACTGCCCTAGAGGAAATGTATCATTCACTCAAAGTCAATGATACATTTGAAACAATGTAAGAAGAGAACATGTATGAACTCTGGGACTCCATGAAAAGTATTGTTATCATACAAGAAGGAAAAGAAGTTCATACAAAAGACATAGAAAATAATTTTAATAAGATCATAGAAGAAAACTTCTCAAATTGAGAGGGACAGACACTCATCCAGGTATAAGACATCCACAAAGTACCAAATAGGACTAGAAAAGAAACATTTCTACAGTTGAAACACTAAGTGTACGGAACAAAGAAAGTGTACTGAAAGCTGCAAATGAGAAATGCCAAGTCACAAACAGAGGCAGACCTGTCAGAATAACTGCTGACTTTTCAGCTAAACTATATATAGAGTCATATCATCTGCAAGTAGAGATACTTTGATTCTTCCTCTCATTTGCATCCCCTTGGTGGCTTTTACTTGTCTTTTTGCTCTAGCTAAGACTTTAGTACTATGTTAATAGAGAGGGGGAAATGGACAGTTTTGTCTCTTTCCTGATTTTAGTGGAAATGCTTTTGAGGTTTTCTCCAGCTAGGATGATGCTGGTTGTGGGATTCCTTTGTAATGCTTTTACCATTTTCCCTGTGTCCTTATTTTCTTCAGGACTTTTTTGTTTGCTGGTTTGTTTTATGAGACAGGGTTTCTCTGTGTAACAGCCCTGGCTGTCCTGCAACTCAATTTGTAGATCAGGCTGGCCTCGAACTCACAAAGATCCACCTACCTCTGCCTCCTGTGTGCTAGAATTAAAGGTGCGTGTCACCACATCTGGCTCAGTCACTTGAATTTTGATATAAGGATATTATCAAAAATACACATGGAAAAAGATAACATCTTTAATGAACTATGTTGGGAAAATGGGATATATACATGTAGAAGAATGAAACTTGCTCCTTCTGCGCAAAAATCATTCATAAATGGATTAGAATACAGATATTGAACCCAAAACTCTGAAACTTCTAGAAGAAGTTAAGGATGTAGGCTCAGGTAAAGACTTTCTGAATAGGATTTCCAGTAAATCAGGATATAGGAGCAACAATCAAGAAGTGTGACTTCATGAGTCTAGAAAGTTTCCGTACTGCAAAGGAAACTGTACATCAATTGAAGAGGTAGCCTATAGAATGGAAAAAAGATCTTTGCCAGCTATATATACACCTGACAGAGCTATTAGTGTTCAGAATATACAATAAATCCTAAATACCAAAAGCAACACAATTAAACAGTGGGCTATGGACATGAAGAAAGTTTTCACATGAAGGGAAATACAAATGTCTAAAACAAAATTCAAAGTGTTTGCCACCATTAGCATCAGGGGAAGGCAAATTACAACTATGTTGTGACTTCATTTTACCCAAGTCATATTAAACAAATGCTTTAGAAATGTAGGGAACTGGAAACCCCAATGCACTGTTAATGAGAGTGCCGGTTGTTAGAGCCACTGTGGAAATCAGTGTGGCAGTTCTTAAAAAAACTACAACTAGGTAACAATCTGACCTAGCTAGACAGCTTCTGAGTATATATCCTAAGGACCCTGTTCTCCACTCCAGAGACAAATGCACATCCACATTCATAGTGTGCGCAACACAACAGCTGGCTCCTTTTCTGTTACTGTGATAACATACCATGACCAAAAGCAGCTTCAGAAAGGGTTTATCTCGGATGATGCTTTGAGAAAGCTAGATGTCCATAATGGTAGAGAACTCAGGGCAGCAGGAGCAGGCACTGAAAGAACACACCTCAGTCATGCAGAAGACGCAGAGAAGGGCAGCAGGAACTAAAGCAATGCTATAAAACCCTCAAAGCCTGTCCACAGAGATGTACTTCATCCAGCCATGCTCTTGCTTCTAAATGTTCCTTACCATCCTCAGAAACACCAAATGGGACCAAGGGTTTATGTGCATGTGTCTATGGGGAAGTTTCTCATTCAAATCACAACAGCTAAGAAATGGAATTAATCTAGGTGTCTATCAATCGATAAGTGGATAATGGAAATTTGGTCCCTAGGCACAATGGAATTTTATTTAGCAAGAAAGAAAACACGCTGAGTGAGGTAACAAAGACCCAGATAATCAAACATTTTATTTGTGAACATTAACATAAAATCTTTAGATTTGTGTGTTTGACATGGAATACCCCTGGAATCTGGAAAAGCAGAAAGGGAGCACTGGTGGGAAGGGGAAGAGCGGGTTTCAGGGAGGAAATTTCTATTCATCGTGGAAGATTTTCATTTCTCCTTCAATTTTAATAGATAGTTTTGTTGGTATAGTAGTCAGGGTTGACAGTTTTGGTCTTTTAGAACTTGGAATACATTTTTTCCAGTCCATTCTGGATTTAAATGTCAAATAATCAGGTGCTATTCTGCTGATCCTGCCTTTGTAAGTGACTTGACCTTTCTCTCTTACAGGTGCCCTTTCCATATCCTTTATTCTGTTCTGAATGTTTGAACTATACGATGTCCTAGGGAGTTTCTTTTCTGTCCTGTCTATTTGGAGTGCTGTAGGCCTCTTGGACCTGCATGGGCCTCTTTTCAACTCTGGAGATTTTTCTTCTATGATTTTACTAAAATCTATTTTATGTGTTAGTATGATATTCTTCTCATTCTTTAGTTAATATCATCTGAAGTTTAGGTGTTAGGAAAGTGATACGAAAGGGACAGAGAGAATAATAGAGAAGACTTAAGTGGGGAGAATCTATATAAATTTAATTAGAGTTACCCTACATAGGGGATAAGGCTTCTCCAAGAAGCCATAGGCTGCCAAAATTAAAAGCCTTTTTATCAGGTGTGTGAGATAATTCCTCTACAGTTGTTGGTCATGGTTGGCCCAGAAACCGCCCCCCCCCTCCAAAAAGTACAGGGTATTGCTATTGACAGTTGATAGCTTCTACAGGAGTAAGATTCAGGTTTCTTTAATATTGTGGCCCCTGGTAGGTGACCATGTTCCAGTGGATCCTATATTCATTATAAATACTCAGCAGTACAAAAACTCAGTGGGTTACTAAAAAAAAAAGAAAGAAACTAGAGGTCACGACATTTAAAAATGGAGGGGATAGATCTGGAGGAAGTTAGAGCAAAGAGTTGGGGAGGATAAATATGATCAAATACATTTTATGAAAATTCCAAAGAATTATATTTATAAAATTAATAAGCCAAATAAAAACTAAGTAGAGAGCTCACCAATAGGATGGAATGTGGAAAACAGAACATAAGGTAGATGAATTGGATCATTCAGTAAAGAATAATGATAAATTAAATATATATATGTATATATATGAATGAAACATTGGAAAGATTATATATACCATGAAAACACCTAAACTTCATATGATATTAATTAAAGAATTAGATGAATATAATACTAACTCTAGAAAAAAAGGAATAAATTACACCTAAAGGGAGTAGATGACAGGAAATAATCAAACCAAGGGCTTAAATCAATAAAATAGAAACAAAGAGAATAATAAAAATAATCGGTGAAACAAAAAGTTGTTTCTCTGAGAAAATCAACAGGATAGACAAACCCTTATCCAAACTAATTAAAAGGCAGAGAGAGAATTTCCAAATTAAGAAAATACGAAACAAAAGGGGGGACATAACAACAGATACCAAGGAAATCCAAAGAATCATTGTATCATACATCAAAAAACCTATACGCCACAAAATTGGAAAATCTAAAAGCAATGAACAAATTACTTGATAGATACCACTTGCCAAAATTAAATCAAAATTAGGTGAACAATTCGAACTATATCCTGTAAGAAAATAGAAGCATTCATTAAAAGTCTCCCAACTAAAATAGCCCAGGGCCAAACTGAATCCAAGTACACTTCAAAAAGATCATCCACCATGACCAAGTAGGCATCATAGACTTCATCCCAAAGATGTAGGGGTGGTTCAACATATGAAAATATGTCAATATAATCCATCATATAAACAAACTGAAAGAAAAACCCCACATGATCATCTCATTAAATGCTGAAAAAGCCTTTGACAAAATCCAAAACTCCTTCATGATAAACCTCTTGGAGAGATCAGGGATACAAGGAACATACATAAACATAATAAAAGCAATATATAGCAATCCAACAGCCAACAAAGCAATTCCACTAAAATCAGGAACAAGACAAGGTTGTCTACTCTCTTAGTATCTTTTCAACATAGTACTCAAAGTTTTAGCTAGAGCAATAAGACAGCAAAAGGAGATCAAGGGGATAAAATTGGAAAAGAAGAAGTGAAGTATCTTTTCTTGCAGATGATATGATAGTATACATAAGTAAGCCTAAAAATACCCCTGGGTAGCTCCTAAAGCTGATAAACACTTTCAGTAAAGTAGCTGGATATGAAATTAACTCACAAAAATCAGTAACCCTTTTATATAAAAACAATAAAGGGGCTGAGAAAGAAATCAGGAAAACAACATCCTTCATAATAGGCACAAATAATATAAAATATCTTGGTGTAACTCCAACCAAGCAAGTGAAAGACCTGTATGACAAGAACTTCAAGAGAAGATACAAGAAGATGGAAAGACCTCCCAAGTTCATGGATCACTGAGATTAACATTGTAAAAATGGCCATCCTACCAAAAGGAATATGCAGATTCAATGAAATCTCCATCAAAATTCCGACACAATTCTTTACAGAACTTGAAAGGACAATTGCCAACTTCATATGGAAAAGGAAAACAACCAGGATAGCTAAAACTTGTATAGTAAAAGAGCTTCCAGAGGCACCACCACCCCTGTTTTCAAGCTCCACTACAGAGTTTATAGCAATAAAAACAACATGGTATTGGCATTTAAAAAGGCAGGTCGATCAATGAAATTGAAACCAAAGCCCAGACATAAATCTGGGCTTTCAACATAACCTGATTTTCAACAAAGAAGCCAAAATTATACAATGGAAAAAAGAAAGCATTTTTTAACAGATGGTGCTGGTCTAACTGGATGTTGGCATGTAGAAGAATACAAATAGACCCATATCTATCACCCTGCACAAAACTCAAGTCCAAGTGGATCAAAGATCGCAATATAAATCCAGATACACTGAAACTGATAGAAGAGAAAGTAAGAAATGGCTTTAAGTGCACTGGCATAGGAGACAACTTCCTGAACATCAACAGCACGGACAGGAAGATAGACGATTAATAAATGGGACCTTAAGAAACTGAAAAGCTTCTGTAAGGCAAAGGACACGGTCTAGGACAAAACAGCAGTTTCCAGAATGGGAAAAGATCTTCATCAACTCTACATCTAACAGAGGGATAATTTCCAAAATATATATATAAAAACTCAATAAACTAGACAACAAACCAAATAATCCAATTAATAATAGAGTACATATCTAAACAGAATTCTCAGCAGTAGAATCCCAAATGACTAAGAAACACTTAAGAAGATGTTCAACATTCTTAGCCATCAGTGAAATAAATGCAAATCAAAATGACTCAGATTCTATCTTAGACCTGTCAGAATGGCTAATATTAAAAACACAAGTGACAGCTCATGGTGGAGAGGGTGTGGTGGCAGTGCAAACTTGTAGAGCCACTTTGGAAATCAGTATGGCAGTTTCTCAGAAAACTGGAAACTGAGCTACCTCAAGACCCAGCTATACCACTCTTGGGCATATACTCAAAGGATGCTCAATCATACCACAAGGACACTTGCTCAGCTATGTTCATAGTAGCATTATTTATAATAGCCAGAACCTGGAAACAACCTAGATGTCTCTCAACCAAAGAATGGATAAAGAAAATGTGGTACATTTACAAAATGGAGTACTACTCAGCTGCTAAAAATCAATGAAGGGAACTAGAAAAAAATCATCCTGAGTGACACCCAGAAAGACAAACATGGTATGTACTCACTCATAAGTGGATACTAGCTGTAAAGGATAACCATGTCACAATCCACACACCCAGAGAGGCTAGGTAACAAGGAGGACCCAAGTGGGGACACATGGACCTCCCTGGTAAGGGGAACTAGAAGAGATCTCGTGGATGGACTGGGGGCTGGTGGGATGAGAACATGAGGGATCAAGCTGGGATGAGGTGGGGGAGAGTACTGAAAGAGAGGATTAGAAAGGGGATCATTTCAGGGTCAGTTAGAAGCTTGGTGCAGGGGAAAATCCCAGGAATCACCCCAGCTAAGGCCCCCAGCAATAGGGGAGACTTCACTGGAACTGGCCATCTCCTTTGCTCTGGCAAGACTACCAGGAAAATCTTTTTATGGGAGCTGGAAAGATGGCTCAGCGGTTAAGAGCACTGCTTGCTCTTCCAAAGGTCCTGAGTTCAATTCCCAGCAACCACATGGTGGCTCACAACCATCTGTAATGAAATCTGGTGCCCTCTTGAGGAAGAGACCTGGTCAGTCGTCCTCATCAACTTAGACCATGAAACCCAATATGGACAAGTTCAACAGAACCTCCATATACGGGCTGCCCACGCAGGCTTCAGCATTGCAAGGGCATAAATTTCATTTCTTTTTTTTTTTTCATTTTTCACAGGAACTAATTTCATACCTGTTACTGTAGCCTTCTCAAAAGCTCATAGGTTAGAAGGTCATAGGCCCTAGGGTATAACCTGCTGCTATTGTTTTGCTAAATGGTCATCTTGCCAAATTGCCTTCTAAATATTTGCTTAACCCTCGTAGACCAGGGCTGCTCTCCACCTTGGTCAGAGACGCTTCTTTTTGCAGCAAGTGGAAGTTAATGCACAGTCTTCTCACAACATTCAGTGAGGAGAATAAAAGATTGATTGCACAGTACCAAAGAAGACACTCACATTAATCCTACTACCGCTAAAGCTCAGGGATATGGCAGAAGAGTGGAAAGACAGTAAAAGACAGGATGTGTGCTGTCAAGTGCTGTCTTTTGGGAGGGACGTGACCTCTGTACTTAGGCGCTCACAGTGGCTGTGGTTACCTTCAGAAGCTCAAGCCAGCCAAAATCCCAGCCTAGAGGGGGTAGATGATGGCCATGGCTCACCCCCTACTGAGACGCTGTTGGTAGTAAGCAGTTGCTGAAGGAGGGATAATCACTGCTTTAGAGGACATGGCCACTGATAGGTATCCCATACTCTAGGGGCTGGTCACTCACCCATGCATATGTGGGTAGCATTAACTGAATTAGTGGGTTATCAAAAAAATAAAGATATATATTTGGAGTAGTACTGGGAATATGTGAGAGTCTATGATGGAGTGAAATGAGGGTAGATATAATTATGTTTCATTGTACAAATACTCATGAAATTTTCAAAAACACTATTTTAATAAGAAAAATCCTGATGTGTGGACAAGGAATGATTTCTAAGATATGGTGTTAAATGAATCAAACATTTTATAAGATGACAAACATTATATGCTACTGTACATTTAAAATGATTGCTAAAGTTTGGGAATAATTAAACTACAGGGATACCCAGCCACAAAGAAGAGTTTTGACATTCCCAAAGACATGCATGGGAGACACTTGTGCTTTTGATTTTGTATTGGGTAGATATGTAACCTATAAAAATGAATAGAGCTTAAATTGACAAATAATACAAATTTAAAAATAAAAAGCAAACAAGCAAGCAGGTACCAGCAGGCACCGAAGAGACCTTTTCCAGCGCCAACTCAGGTGTCTGTGCTGCTGGATTATCTAGAATGTTTTTTTTTTAAGAAAAGTACATTTATTTCTAATTTTTGTCCTCTTTTTATTTATTTATTTATTTTTTCCATACATTGTTTTGTTTTATGTTTTTCCATTCAAGAACATAATTAAAGAAATAATTTTTTTTCCTTTCTTCCCCTTCTCCCGGTCCCCTCCCAC
>PVIU01025354.1:0-23827 GCA_004026605.1 Ondatra zibethicus
CCAGCGAGCTCCAGGGATCTGCCTGTCTCCACCTTCCAGCTCTGGCATTACAATCAGGCCGCCACTCCTACCTTCTCTCCTGAGTTCTAGGAATCAAACTCAGGTATTCAAGATCATATAGTAAGCATTTTACCAACTGTGCCATCTTCTGAGTCCATAAATCAATATTTCAATTTTTTCCTCTTTTTTTCCTTCCCTACCTTCCTCCCACAACTCCTCCCACCCTTCCTTCCCTCCCTTAACAAAGAGAAAGTGAATCTGTTCGGGATGAGATGCCCAGTTTAAAAATTCCTTAGGTTCTGTTGCAGGTAGGAGTAGCCATGTGACCAGACTGATAACATAATTGAGGACTCTGGGGAGGGGATTCCAAGAAAGTTATTGTGCATCTCATTAAAAGAGTAGCCTATATGCCCACCTCCCCTCTCTGATCCTTTGCCTGCTTGGAGTACTACACGTAGTACCCAGAGTATTCCTCTTACAACTATTATGGCCCAGCACCTGGCAATACTATAGCACACGAAGTTAGAAGGATCTTGGTTGATGAGCCCTCGATGGTATCTTCATCACTTCCCTGCTCTGGCAACATTTGGGCTTTTTATTCAGATAACTGGGTTAAAGCCTCTGTTGTTGGCTTTTGTTATATACACTGCATATTCATGACACACTGTGACCCAACACAAAATCTTGATGGGTGGAAATTGAGCACCTAGTGAGGCTAAGGAGAGAAGAGGAGGCAAATATGCCTGCACAATGAAACAGCTCTGTATATAAAACCAGGGAAAACGTCATCTCTCATGTCCCTTCTCACTTATTGTTTATCCATGAGAACGCAGCTAGGCAGTCTGAGGCTCCACAACCCCCATATTCATTCACACACATCTGGACCTCTGCTCACTTTCCTGTGACTCTAAACATCTTGCTCACGTGGTTAGACTTCTGAGGACAATTTAAAACATGATTTAGAAGCCGCTTGACAAGAAATCATAACCCTTGAGTTATTAGCCTACATGTCTGGCCACTCAGAGTGGAGCTGCCATAGCAGTGAGAAATGACCATGGCCATCTTTGAACAGCAAGGGCAGAAAATAGAAAAAAAAAAGGCCCTCTTGGTATCATTTAAATAACCCCTCAAATACCTAGCACCTTTAAGCCTCTTGGTTTATTGTATTATAAATAGGAAGTACTGTGGCATTGCTTTCATGAAAAGTCTATTCTCCTAAGGATGCAGCCCCATATAGCAAGCTGGAGCTTGCTTTCTTCATCAATTTTTCGGTGTGTGTGAGTGTTTCCATGTATTTGCTTTCTTCTCAGGTCGTTGAAGGTTATTGTTCCCCCTCTTCTTGTGCGGAGTGCAGTTCTCTAAAGACCAGTTAGCAGTGCTTCCTCGGGCTCATATTGTGCCATTTCGGAGTGATTATGCTCACTGTCTTCAGCTTCAAGTTTCTCTTCGTGGCTTCCATATGCTAGCAGTTTGTACACCTCTCTTTTTACTTTTTTTTTAAACAGCCAGTTCCAAGATGTTCTACCCTTTTGGTTATATGCCCCAGGATTGCCTCCTAGAAGCCCAAACAGCTACCAAGACATTGGCTAAACAGACATGCTGGCAGTACATATGTTCATGCAACCAAAACTTCTTGGAGGGGGGAAGCATTGAATGATTGCAAATAATCATGCTTCATCAGTTGGCTCAAAAGTAAAAAATGCTAAGTTATACATTGGTTGTCGTCTAAATTTGCATATTGATATATACAACTTTAACAGCAATCTCAGTTTAGCAGAGACAGATGCGTGGAGATACACACGGGATGACATTCAGGCTCTAAATCAGAACAAACCAAGCTTGAGGAGAGGGTGGGGAGGCTTCCATCAGAGCAAGGAGGAGTGGGGGAAGCCAGAAGTTCCTAAGAGAAAGATAGAAGGTACATGAGGCCAGAGGGTACTCATTAGATCTGGTTTTCTATAACCTCCTGGTATAGGGCCTCCACTCTCAAGACCTCTTCTCCAACTTCAGACCAAATCCTGAGCAGAGTTCAGAAGGCTGGAGAGATGATATGCAGAGTGTGGTGAGTCAGAAGGTCACAGAGGGGCAGCTGGACTTGTTTGAAGACAAGGAGAGTTGGGCTCTTGAAGAACATTTGCTCCACTTGTTGGTGGCTTGTTTGGGTCTCCCCGTTTTCTGTCTGTGACCTTGAGCAGGGTGCCAAGGCACAGAGCCCAGTCTTTGCCAGATGAAGCGCTAGAAGTCTTTGGCTCTTCGCCAGTAAGGTTCAGGCTCTTAAAGATTCTACATTGTGTGGGCTTCCAAGTCAAACATCTATTTGTTAATTTATTAGTACATCACTGGGCATGGCAGTAGATACCTGTGTTGTGGGAACTCATTCCGCCAGTAGCCTTGGGGTACCAGCCTTAGAGTATGGCTTCTTGTCTGCAGATGTGACCACTTAATAGGAGAGAGAGACAGAGACAGAAACAGAGAGAAAGACACAGAGAGAGTCAGAGAAATAGAGAGAGAGAGACAGAGATGGGGGGGAGGTCGGTCCATCACGCTCTCTCTTGGGTGGTGAAGACTGGGTCAGGTGGTGTGAAGCGGCATGTGGTCAGTTCCCAGTTCCCTTGGGCTAAATGGAAGGACTCTGCAACTGGTTATACCTTGTCCTGCATCTGTGAGTCTGTTCCCCCATTGCACCCCTTAGGAAATATATATGTGTGTGTGTGTGTGTGTGTTGTTGTGGTGGTGGTGGTTCACGTTACACACCTGTAACCTAGCACTTGGTGGCAGGAGTTCAAAGTCATTCTTGGCTATTCTGGGACAGTCTGGGTTATAATAGATCTTAACGAGCCAAAAAGATGGTAAGGCCAGTGTGAATTTCTAGAAGACCAGGATGTTTGCTAATGAACAGTCTACTCTGTAGTAAGAGCACAAGTGCCTAGGAAGCCTCATTACTAACTAGGACAAAGAAAAGAGAGTTCCTTGAGGAATATCTTCCACGTCCTTGAGAGTGCACACACACTGCCTCCATAATGATACCCATGCCAACAAGTTATAGTGACACTGTTAGCGCTGCGAAGTGCACCCTCAAATTATTATTTCATAGGTTCACAACACACATATAAGGTACTTTGATGACATCTATGTTCTTTTGTCTCCCTCATTCTCAAATTCTTGGTCTTTTCCTCTCATATTTTAAGACTTTCTTTCAAGCACCCCCTTTATTATGTGTCGACATGTTTTAACCCAATAGACATCTTTCCTTTGAAATTCAAGCCCTGAGTTCTCTCTGGGGCTTAGATGTTTAAATATAGCTCAGTACTGCAGTGGAGATGGAGAACATCAAGACTTAGGACCAGGCCCCCAAAAGCTCATAATGTCAAAAGGATTACACAGATAAAGATGGCGGCATCACAGGGAGAAGAGGGTAGCAAGGTCCCAAAGATGAAGAAGAGAATCTGCTCAGACCCCAAGCATGTCACATGGCCCAACTCTTGCTCCTCCTAATTCCCTGCCCATGTACCCCTTGCCAGGTAATATCCACATTCCTGTCTTACAGATGAGCAAACTGAAGCACAGGGAACACACCACTTCTGCAAGATTGTATCACCAGTGGAGGGGGGCTGGCTTACAGAGGAGCTGGCTTTGAAGTTTGGACATAAAGAATGGCTGTGATCTAAACAGCAGAAACAATTGGGTGAGGTCATAGGGATGAATCAGGGGAGAGAAGGGAGTTAACCCATGCCAAAGTTAGGGATAGCATCAAGCTATCTAGCATTGTACACACGTGCATGCATGCACACGCACATGCACACACACACACACACACACACCCTTCGTGCTTGGAATAGATGTTTCTGGGACATTTCAGGCATTACAGGGAGTCAGTCTAAGAAGCCTGTTGCATCCAAAAGCTTTATTTTGGGGGTAACTACACCATCATAGTGCTTTGCATAGGGCTATGGACTGAACTGCAGTTCTAGAAAATGAATTGTCTTACACTTACAGTCTTACAGTGTACAGAATAGATAGAAGACACAGAAAAAGAGAAGGAGAGGAGGCCCATGTGCAAGGTTCTACAGTTCAAGGGCCTGCTTGGCCCAGGACAGCAGCAGGAATGAAGAGGAGCAGCAATCAGTGGAAGAGATCTTGGCACAGATAGCATCCATAGGATTTGGCCGAGAACCGGATGCAGGAAGCGGAGGAAAGATAGAGAAGGGAAGGTAGCATTTCTTGAGGGCTGTGTTAAGCATGTGCTAACTCATTTGGTCCTAGCACCTACCCTGGTAGATGCAAACTGAATCACAGGGAATTTGCCACCTCTACAGGGGGCATCTCTGGAAGGAGATCCCAGGTCTCTCTAGGGTCCTCACTTGCATTGCTTTCCATATGGATGTTATCATTCCCACCTCCAAGCTGAATTCCTCTCTCCAATGCCCAGTCAATGAATGCTGAATGAGTTGATGCTGATTTCATTGTTGTCTGTTTCTGACTCGCAGAAGCAAAGGGAAAGTTCAGCAGTGCTGGAAGCAAACCCATATGGGCAGAGTTTTGGGAAAATGTAGCATAAAACTCTCCCATTATATTCCTGCCCAATTAAAAAAGTCTATAATGGCAGTTGGTACCATAATGAAGGTTTTCATTTTATTTAGTTACACTGTTACGGTAAAAACAAAACAAAACAAGTCTTGCCTGAATTATCTTCCATGTGTCAGTAGAAAAGCATCTTTTTATATTCTAATCCTTTGATAGCACCATTATAACTCAGTGGGATTGGTCTCTTGGGATGGGCCCAGGATGCTCTGGGATGAAGGAGGTGGCCTCCATTGCTCTGTCTCTAGGCCCACAGCCTCCCACTCTGTTCAGTTCTCAAGGCTAGACTCTTGATACAACTTCTTCCTGCTTTGTTTTTCATACTGAATAAAGAGCATGGAAAATTTGGGGCTAATCCTCCCTTCAAATTTAGATGCTTTAAAGAGTGTTTTTCCCTCCCGAGTGTGTGTGTGTGTGTGTGTGTGTGTGTGTGTGTGTGTGTGTGTGTGTGTGTGCGTGTGCAGTTACTAGCATAAATGGTGACATCAGGTGTCTTTACTGCTCTCCAACCTTACAGTTTGAGGCTGAATCTCTTACTGAAAGTGGAACTTCCTTTGTGGGGCCTGGCTGGTCAGTGAGCCCCGAGATCCTCTCTTCGTCTTCCAGCTCTGGGATTGTAGGTATGTGCCACCACATCCAGCATCTTCTGTGGGTGCTCTGAATTCAAACTCAGGTCGTCATGCTCACAGAGCAAACACTTTACCCACTGAGCTGCCTCCTGGGCATTACTTTCTTAAGTGCATTGTGTGTATTTTTGCAAGAAAAGACAGGTATGTTGGATCATTTTCATTCAGCCTGTACACATAAGAAATGAATCTCACCCACATCTGAAGTGTTGAATTTTTTTTTAAGTTAATGAGCCTTTTATGGTTTGGAGACAGCCCGTTTTATCGCCCTAATCGTTGGAAGAGTCCCTGTAGTGATGGTCAGTTGCTTCCTTATATAAGGAACGTGCAAGATCAGTTGAAAGACATCACATGTGTGTGAGCCCTTGCATGTGTTTATATATGTGAATATAGCCAAGAAATGGTGTGTGTGTATTGTTGTCTATGTGCAGGTGTGTGTATATATGCTTATGAATTCATCCAAGAAATTCTAAGTTTCTGTGCATGTGTGTTTTATACATTATATATTTATACATTTTATTCATATCCCCGTGTATATAAACTCTAGTCCCCAATGCTTTAGTAACAAACAGGGCCCTGTGCTGCTAGTGTGGTAAGATGTGAAGAGGCTGTTCTGCTGTACAGTGATAGTTTTCATGATCTTACATTAGGCTAATGCTGGAAAAAAATAAAATAACCTTAGCTTTTGGAAGACAGTCTCTTCCTTTTATTTATATAACCCTAAATCTGTCGTCCTGGGATTTTCCACTTTGAAATGCTTAACTTGTTGTTGTTGTTTATTTGTTTGTTTTGTTTTTCAAGACAAGTTTTCTCTGTGTAGCTTTGGAGCCTGTCCTGGAACTTGCTCTGTACACCAGGCTGGCCTCAAACTCGCAGAGATCCATGTGCCTCTGCCTTCTGAGTGCTGGGATTAAAGGTGTGTACCACCACTGCCCAGATTTAAATGCTTTTAATAAGCAAATCTGAAGCAACAGATGCCTTAAGTAAAGGTTGTATTTAGTGTTTTTATCTCCAACATCTAATTCCTTTTTTAAAATTTAAATTATTTGTTAATATTATTATTCATTATTATTTTATTACTTATGTATTGTGTATGGTGTGTATGTGTGTGTATGAATGTGTGTGTTTGCGTGTGAATGTGGATGCATGTGTGCCATGGTGTTCTTTTGGAGGAGGCTAGACGACAACTTCTGGGAATCAGCTCTCCTTCTACCACACAAGTCCCAGGAATCAAACTGAAGCCCTCAGACTTGGTGGTAAGCATCTTTTCTCATTGAACCATCTTGCCATCCCTTGTACCTCTTTTTTCCAGAGGGTGGTTTCCAGCCTTGGATAGCTCTAAGGTTTTCATTTACTTAACACAGAAATGAAGTTTGGTAACTATATTCTGAGAGTGAAGTATTATGGGAACTAGCTACTGGCTGCTATTAAGAAATGGCAGTGTTCATGTTTCTCACCCTGTCTCTTGAGATATAAGGATGGTGCTGGTGTCATGCTCCTCTAGAAAGAGCAATGTTGAGAGTGAACTTAACCCAGAATCACCTGGGAAAGGTTTTAGAAACCACTGATACTCACGGACTTTGAACAAATTGGTCTGACAGGCAGTGGGTCCATCTGAAATCATTTAAAACCCTCTGGGCGACTGTGATGAACCAGTGGGCTGAAACTCACTCTTCTCTACGTAGGACCAGTGGTTCCAACATCTCCGATCCCACGGAGAACTTTGAGCGTGCACTGCAGCTGAAGCCCTGCTCAAGACCAAGCGTCGCAGAGGATCTGGGATCTGAGCCATCACCCTGGGCATTTATTAGAAGTTCTTTGAGTGACTGCAGCATGCAGACAAAGTTAAAAATTATTCTATATTTATGAGTTCATGCCAATCTGTGCAGCATAGATTCTGCTGAAACACCAATCAGATCATGGTATAAAGGGACACACTGCACACAACATTCAGTTTCCCAAATAATGCAGTTTTAGTCCTCCCATAGTCCCTTTCGCTAAAAATGCTTTTGTGTTCTCTTTCCAAGAGAACCCTCTTCCCTCCAACAATTCTTTACTCTCTTCCCCCCTAATTGGGAAAAGCATCTTTCATTCTCAGTCACATTTCATAAATCATATCCTTGCAATATTACAGATGAATTGCTGATGTATTAAGGTTTGGAAAGATACAAAACCAGAAGGAAGATGGAGTTCCTTGACCAAGGCAGAGATGATTGACAGGTAAAGGTGAGAATACTATAACACTCCAGAACACAATTCTACAAGAATGGACCGCATGCGCGATGGTGATTGGCTGTCTAAAAGATGCCCCTTTACCAACTCTTTCTTCATATTTCCCCTGGCTACCCAGATTCACATCTTCTTAATGCCTCTGTGAAAACTGTTGACAACTATCTAGGTGATTCCCATTTTCAAAGTCTGGGACCCCATTTAAACCTAGCACAGACACAGACATGACAAAGGAGCGGCCATATTTTCTAAATGGTATCTGACTTCCCTAGGTGCCTAGGATTGCTTCTTCCCTTTGCCTTGGCCAAGGTGTGACAGTAGCAATAGGACATGGGATATGAGGCTGAGGGTGGAGCTCAGTTGATAGGGTTGATTGCCTAGCATTGTCAAGTCCTAGGTTTGGTTCTCTGCACCCTGTCCTGATTGATTTTTTTAAACGAGTCTGTAGAGACTTGATCAGTCCATCACCATGTGGGCCATCATTCTGCTCCACTATGTTGATTATACTGTGCTGACCAAACAAAAGAGTAGTGAGTAACCCAGACATCTTAGCACACCATGTCTGCACCAGAAGGTGAATGGTGGTTCTCATGAAAATCCAGAGGCCTCAATGGATCAGAGTGAAGATCCTTGGGGCTTTGTCACCTGCTGTATTCAAGATGTTCTCTTCAAAGTGAATTTGCTTCACTGTGCGTTTTCTGTCACTAAGAAAGAACTTATAATGCTTCAACCTATGGCCACATAACCCTCAGGGATGCTGATCAAGAGTGCAGGCACCCAGGGATACCCAGAGAAGGCTCTGATGGTGAGTAAAGTTGAAATTCAAGAGGCCCGATGAGATGGCCATCGAGTAATGGTACTTGACACTAAGCTTGACGACCTGAGTTGGTGGAAGGAGAGAACCAATTCCCATGAGTTGTCCTTTGATCCACACAGACAGACAATGACAGACAGACAGACAGACAGACACACACACACATACACACAAATAAAATACATAGCTGGGTGGTGATGGTACATGCCTTTAATACCAGAACTGGAAAGTCAAAAGCAAGTGGATTTCTGTGAGTTTGAGGCTAGCCTGGTCTACAGAGGTGGTGCAGGAGAATTGTCTGTATTCTGTCAATCATGTTTTAAATAAACGTGGTCTCTGCAGGCAGGCACACACACACAAGCACACACGCACATACACACACATATTTAAAACAAATACTAAACCATGTGGACATGGAAGACCATATATAAGACAGGAAGTATTAACTCTGCTAATTACCAACTTATTAGTATATTTCTCTGTTATCTGTAATTTTCACTACTCTTGAATAGTTTAATGAGATATCACTTATTGAATTGGCATAGAATCTGTGAGAAGATGGCGTTTACAGCCCTAATTTTTTTATTTCTTAAAATATTTATGTTCTTTGTAGTTTTGCTATACCCCTCATGCTCTCCACCCCTGGGTTCAGCCAGGCAACTTACTTTGAGATAGAGGATTCCAAAGCACCCAGTCCTGGGGCTTGTTCTCACTCCCGCCTTCTGACACACCAGGAGCATATGTGTGTGCTAGTTTGCTGCAGGATGAAAAACAAGCCCAGTTAACTCCCAACACTCCAGCAGGCAGCTGACAACTGGTGGACCTCCAGATAGAGGAGTAGGCGTGGCGGAAATGAGAGAGGCACCCATCTGAACCCAGTTCAAATCACTAATCTGAAGATCATTGCATTAAATGTCAATGTTTTACTTAGGGCACCGAGTTAAGGGGTAATGCGCTCCAGCATTATCATGTCAGGAACTTACGCAGGACTTGGCAATAGGGAGAATTTGAAAATTGTTTACTGCAGACATCTGTAGACAGTTACCCACCTACCTTCTCTTCCCTTTGAGTTTTCATTTGGAAGTGTCTAACATGGGTATGCTATGAAATTAATGTGTGTATTTTGCAATTTACCGTATTTCAAATGGCATCCATAGTGTTTTCTGGTCTCCTTAGTAGAAAAAATTATCAGCCACACTCAGTCTCCTTTTAGCATATTCCTTGTTGTCTCAAGAGGAGCTATAATGGAAACAGGAGACAATTCATTGAAATGAAATGAGTGATAGAAACTCATTTCAAGGACTTGTAGCAGATAGGTAAGAGGCCGCAGAAGGACTGGGAGAGCTGGAGGCACAGAGCTTTGGTCTGTGATATTTGAATATTGTATTCAGAGTGTCATCTGGGGAAACGTGAGATTGTAGACCAATCCAAGTTGATGTGTTTCTTTCCTCAGGTTGTGGCTGGGTTATAAAATGCAAGTGTGATTCATGATTACTTGCATTTTGAAGCTTCTCTTTGCTTCCTACTTTGGCAGGAGGTGAGAGGCTGGGGGTTTTGGACAGGAGTCCTTTCATCTTCGTGGAGAAGAAAACCAGTGATCTTACCAACTTCCACTTTCTAGATGGGAACAAAAGTAAAACTATAGTCTGCAGACAGACAGACATTAGGGTATAACACAGTGGGGACCAAAACTTACATTTCCCAACATTCGTTTTTTTAAATTAATTTTACTTTTGAGATTATAATATAATTGCAACATTTCTCCCTTCCCTTTCCCCATCCCAGTGCCCCTAACATTCAAGATGGTGCTCCTCCTAGACCTTTATGTAATCAGTAATCAGTAGTAAATATGAGTAAATACATGCAAGGAACAAAGGCGTTCGAATAGATACATAAATTCCAGAAATCAACAGCATCATAATGGAATCTGCCCATTTGTCACACTTTCTAATGATAACAATTCCAGCCTTTTCTTCTTTTTAGTATGACAGTCTTAACTGTCAACTTGATGCGATGTAGAATCACTTGGGAAGAATGTCTCAGTGAAGGACTGTGAGATCAGGTGGCCTGAGCATAAGTCTATGTGGGATTACTTTGGTTACAGCAATTAAGGCTGGAAGACCTGCCCACTGTGAGTGGCGTCATTCCCCAGGCAGAGGATCCCGAACTATAGGAGAGTTGAGAAAGGGAGCTGAACACTAGCTAGCATTCATGGATTAATTTACTGCTCTCAGCTCTTGACTCTCTGGATGTGACGTGTCCAGCTGCTTCAAGTCCCTGCTGCCTGGGCTTGACCTACAAGGACTGTCTGTAACCTGGAATCACCAGCTAAATGTTGTCATCAATGCATTTTGTAGCACAGCAACAGGAATAGAAACTAACAAAGTTAGTATGCTAATAATGAGAATGAGTCTTAAAATGTAACTTTGAAATTAATAAAATTAAAAATGGAAACAGTCCCCACCTTCAACCCCCAAGCTACTTCTTTTGAATCATTGAGTTATTTTTCCCTTAACAATTGTATCCACATACGTGTTTATGGCGTTTCCTATTATTTTAAAATGCAAACAGTGTGCTAGAACTTTAAAAATAAGGAAGGTGACAGCTTCCCATGTAAATAGTTGTGCTTGATGTCTAGGACGTGGTTGTCCCTTAACACATTGGAGAAAAGTGAGGTGCCTCCCAAAATTTTGTCTTTACAACACTGCCTTCAAGATTTTTTAATATACAGTTTATCCATTGTTCAAATATTTATGCCTCCCAGATCATTGGGAAATTTACTGAGTCAAAAAGAAATTCATAAAATAGAGTTGTATATTATATAATTTATACAATTGCATATTTATATAATGACATATTTATAGAAACACATGATTTTATGTATTTCTGATAAATATCGAGTTACTCTGCAGAATCAGGCCAGTTAAGTCTTCTGTTCTCCCTTGTCAGGGCTATTTGTCAAAACCAACACTAATCTTTCTCAGTCTTGCCAGAAAACTCACACATCCTAGATTTAGTAAATTAAGCCTCTCTTGTACTTTCTTATTCTTTTTATCTCTATATATATTAGAGTCCTCATGGGTGACTTTATCTATTCCTAGGATAAAGAGTTTAAATAGGGGCAGTGTTGCTGGGCCCTAATGTCTTCCTTGGAAGAGGCAGTGAGAAGGTGTGATGACAATGAACACAGACACCGGGAGTCAGGTAGAGGCATACAGCAGACTCGTTTATTTAACAACAGCAAAAAACATATACCCTCCCAGCACCCAAGCATTCTGATCCATTGACAGTTGACATCATGTGGTTGTCCTTCATTGGCTAGGCATGATCAGGACCTCTGACAGCATCAGGCAGACTCCAGGTATGCTCCTTTTGGCCTGGTAAGCCTTAACTTCAAACATATCCACCCTTTTTTATTTATTACATGGACACTCAGTGGAAGCCAGAGTTCTTGGCTCAGGCCTTGTTGACCCCACCTCAGGAGGGCTCAGCAACTGGACTGTGTCTGTCTTAGGCTGGCCTGCTGAACAAACTCTTACCCATCAGTGACTACGATATCTCGAAGAGCATACATTCTTAGAGAGCTGCCAGGGTTGGGGGAACTAGGCAATAGCCTTTTAAATTAAAAATAACCAGACATGCATAACCTCCTGTGGAGGACTGTGAGAAGGATGCCTAAGTGCGATTAACAAGAGCAGTATTTGCTTGTGTTCATGAGCTCAGAGGTTTCAGTGCTCAATTTGCTCGATCTGTTGCTGTGGTGAGGCAGGACATTATGGTGACATGTCTACTTCATTATGGCCAGGCAACAGAGAGTGAGACAAGAAAGGGACAGGAACAAGATTACTGCTAGCCCCATACTCTATCCTAGCCACCACCAGTAACCTTCTTCTTCCAGCTAGACATCACCTCTCACTGACTACTACTACCTCCCAATAACACTATCATATCATTAAACTCTCTAAAGATTAAATCCATTGATTCTGTCAGAGCCCTCATGATCCAATTTGCTCTCAGTGACTGACTCCACTAACTGAGGACCAACCTTCAGTGCATGGGCCTCTTGGGGGAAAATTTTATATCCAAGCTGTAACACTATATTCGACTCTCACATAGGATACTGAAATGTATCTGCTATTTTTAAAAGTCAACTAATATATTGTAAAACTCACTTAAGATATGTAAAAATGTAAGATATAAGATTATAAATAAGGAACATCTGAAATAAGCCTTTAGTGTTTTTTTCCCCTACTGGGAACACCAGAAATTCTGTAACTGGTGTTGGTCTTACGTCAAGCCCTGTTGTAGAATGCTGTCCTAAGGACATGACATGGTTGTTGCTCTCTTGAACACCCAACAGCAGTGATTTCCTGGAGGAGACATGCACAATGGTCAATTAACATCCTGTCTGGAAGTGGAGAGGAGCCAGGAGGATATATGAGCAAAAGGGACATTTTCTTCAGTGTTGTAGCTACCTGTAAGTTGCCCTTTCTTCTGTGAACAACCCTTTACTCATGTTCCCAGAAGTTTACAAGTAATCAAGTAATCAAGCTCACTGTTTTCGCAAGCTAAACTTGAGAGGAACCATTTCTTTGGTCTGTCCACATACATCAGGTGGCTGTCTTTGTGCTTTGTGAGTGTTGGGAACTTGTTGTGGAGTCCTAATGTCAACACTGCATGACGTAACTTTAATTATACGTTGCAGTTATTTTCTCCTGGCTGTTCTGCCATGTCATTTTGTTGATGCTATCTTTTGTTGTGCACAGTTGTTAAATTATGAAGTCAAACATCATCATTTTATAGGGAGACTCACATTTCTAAGTCTTTCAGTATCAATCTGTAATCTCTTAGAGCTGGATTAACTGCTGCAATAGTCAGCCATCTATTTTTCATTGAAATGAATCATTCTAGCTTTGAAATGCAAATTTATTGTTGCAGCTACTGTTTTTAACTAACAACGTCAATCTTTATGAAGGAAAACAGGATTCCTCACTAAACTACATACAGGGTGAGGAAGGCTCCAGAAGGCCCAGATAAATGGTGGGCATTTCAAATTAGAAACTACAGTGTGATTGAAAACCCTGTGTTACAAAGCCCAAGCAGAAATAATTTTGCAGATATTAGCTTCTTACCAATGTGTCCCTCAATGTCTTGTCTATTCCAGAAGTTGCTCAAGAATCTTGCTTATAAAATGCTAGTTGATATGGGTAGTTGTTGATAAATGACTGTTAAGTCTGTGTTAGCATTCTACTTAACCTCCATTGCCAACTTGTCTGGACATAGAAGAGAGAGGAAGAGCTCTGGGCTTACCTAAAGGCATTTTCAGAGATAATTGACTGCAGGGGAGGATCTACCCTGAGTAGGGACTGGAGACTGAGACAGACTAAAAGTAGAAAGAAGGAGAAATCCGGGGTGAAGAGTCAAGATTACTTCTCTTTGCTTCCTGACCCATCTCAATATAAACAGAACTGTTCTGCTTTGCTGTTCCTTGCCCATGGGTGAACCCTCCAAAACTGCAAACCCAAACGAACCTTCATTTTCTTAAGTTCTTTCTGTCAAGTAGTTTGTCACAGCAGCAGAAAGGTGGCTAATGTAACTAGCAATGGATCGCTCTGGCTGGGACCACCATCTATTTATATGTAATTAGCAATAGACTGTTCTAAATGGGGCCTTCTGTTCATCCCAGGAAGCAGAAGTTGGCAAAGGTCAGTAACTTTGATGCTGCAGAAAAACCCAAAGTCTTCACAGGAAGTAACACGGGAAACTCAGAAAGGTTGTGACTACTCCAATGGACGGGGTACATGGAAAGGGGAGGGGTGCCACGCTGGTAAAGAAGAGTAGGGGTACTGAGGGGAGAATAAACAGGGAACTATATATAATAAGACTGAAAAAAAAACAGTATTTTTGCCACACTGATAGTTAGTTGACTAGTTCCTAAGGTCTCTATGACACCATACAGGTTGATATCCCATCCACATTTACACCTCTAATGACCCAACCATAAACATTCTGAGACAACATGTGTGTTTTCACAGAAACCGTGTTTATGTTCAGCGTGCATTTGTCACATGACTTTACAATGATTCTCGAGGAGGCATCAAAAATTAAGGATATATTTTTAAGAATGGTTTTTTAGTATGCTCTGGTACTACACGGTTGCTTGGTTAAAAAGAAAAAGAATTCGAAGGAAAATTCATTGTTTGCACCTGGAACCCCGTTGCTCTTTTTAAAGCCTGATTTAGAGACCTGAGAACCCAGCAAGGGCTAAATGATGATGCCAGGCACCGGTGGGGACTCTCTTTCTCATCTCCCTGCCTCCAGACAGATGGAAATGAAGACTCCACCAGGGCTAAGAATATGCTTTAAAACCAGGAGGTGGCAAATAGGCTCTGAGAAGAGCAGTGGCATTACTATTCCTTTGCAGTTCATTCCACAAGGATGCAAAAGCAACAAAGCACGTGTGTACGTGTGCACACACACACACACACACGCATATATTTTCAGCAGCACTTCAAGGTCCTCATGAGAAAGGACACAGAAAACTGAGAAGGGATTGTACCGGGGAAAACTGTCCAAAATTCAGCCACAATGAACGTCCTTGCTCTAATATCAGTTATTATATTTTGAAGCACTGTCTCTACAGCCAGATTCCTAGGTTGAAATGCCAACATTATCACTTGGTGGCCATGACTACGGACAAGTAATTTGACCTCAAATACCCCCAGTTTTCCTCTTTGCAACAGTATCTACCGTAGCATGGCTAAGTAGGTTCAGTGGTAAGATATGGGCTACATCCTTAGCATGGTGCCAGCTCTACATTGTCACTTATTTACTTTGAAACCCCAAGCTGTGCAGGATTTGTGCTTGCATTTCTGTTTCCTGTTTCTGGGTTTCTGAAAAGAGTTGATCTTGTTATAGGAGCCTTTAGAGCCAAAAGTGTCGTGTCTGTCAAGAAATCTACTCTCCAACGGAACTCCCAGGTAGGAAACACTCTTAGATGCCCTGAACTGGAAAAAATAATACCTTTACTCGTGGGAAGAAGAAGGAGTCAGTGGCCCATGTCTGCCTGGCAGAAAGGCCTCACTGCTTCCTGCACCCTGAAACTCTAGCTATAGACCATATCTGGCTGCTGTGTGTGGCTTGCTTACCTGTGGCGGGACCTGCTGGGGCAGAATGGAATCTTAACCGGTAATAGCGTAGTACGAATTTCCCAGCTATGTGTTCCTTTTGTTTTGTTGTGGGGTCTTAACTGACCTGAGGAAGACACATGAGAGCAACAACCACCACCCAAACCACAACAGCTTTATCTAACGGCATGCTCAGTGCACACAGCTTCCAGAAAAACCCAGATGAAAATACAAAGAAATGTAAGAGTCAGTGTCTCATGTTACAGAAACAAGCATCAGAATTTCCTTTAAATAGTGAGTTACTCTAGCACATTCAAATAATATTGACCTTGAGAATTTATTATTTATATATTTTCTTAGTAGTCCTTGTGAACATTTTCATTTTTACCGCTATAGAAGAATTCACATCTCAAGTTTCTTAACCTCGAATAAAATACAGAAAGCTTCCCATGATTATATATTGATGGCATTTTGTGCCTTCTCTTTCAAGCTGGTGGACCAATTTCTGGGTAAGTCATGTGGAATAAAGGTGAGATTTGCCTTTGACCTAGTCCCTTTGTGCTCTCTCTATGACTGATAGATTCATTGCCAAGTAGCTCCAGCCTCTCGCAGACATGTCAAGAGAGATGGTTGTGATCACTTAATTAGAGTGACCATGGGGAGACACCCACTCTGGTTTTCCTGAATGCCTGTGATCATCCATTACTAGAAACTGCAGGATTTCTTTATGATGAAAATGTCAGCCTCAGAAAGAACTGTCTGCCACAGCGCCTGGAGGGTGAGAACAGAGGAACTGGAGAAAGATTTAAGCGAAGAAGAAAAGAAATCTAAGAGGAGAAAGATAATGGCTTCTGGGCATTTTTAGTACGGAGCTTACAAAGAGCTATGGATGTTCATAACATCTGACGCCCTTCACCTTTCTTGCTTCTTCACACCCAATGGTCACACCCATTGCACAACTCCTTCCCTGCACCCATCATGTTCTTCCCAACATAAAAGTTAACAGTGTGAGCAGGACCCAGATTCTAAAGTTTGACTATTTTGACTTCCCAGTGTTAGTGTCATTAACCTTCATCATTGTCAAGCTCCTTGTCTTTTTTCACATGTGAGGGCAGTTGTGCCATTTGTGTGTGTGTGTGTGTGTAGGTCCAAATTTAACACGAGGAGTCGACCTCCATTGCTTTGTACTCTATTCATTGTGGCAGATGCTCTTAATTGAACCCAGAGCTTCTGATTTGGCTAATCTAGCTAGCCTATCTTTGCCTTTCTAGTGTTAAAATTACAGGTAGGCTACCACACTTACCTGGCATTTATGTGAGCTCTGGGAATCTGAAGTCTCATCATCGTCCCTATGCAGCAAGGTCTTTATCCACTGAGCCATCTCCCCAACACCCCCTTTCCTTCCCTTCTAAGTTACTCTGCGTCAGCCAGGCAGTGGTGGTGCACGCCTTTAATCCCAGCACTCGGGAGGCAGAGGCAGCCGGATCTCTGTGAGTTCGAGGCCAGCCTGGTCTACAAGAGCTAGTTCCAGGACAGGTTCCAAAGCTACAGAGAAACCCTGTCTTGAAAAACCAAAAAGAAAAAGAAAGTTACTCTGCATCATTAGCACATGCTTTTCCTGGGATGAGGGGGAGGAAATAGGTTATTTCATACACATTGTCTAGTCATCACGAAGGGAAGCCAAGGCAAGAACTCAAGCAGGAACCTAGAGTCAGGAACTGAAGCAGGGGTCATAGAGGAACTCTGTTTACCAACTTAGTTTCATGGCCTGCTTGGTTTGTTTTATTACATACTCTGGAACCACTTGCCCGGGGTGAGACTGTTCACAGTGGCCTGGACTGTCCCACGTCCATCATTAGTGAAGAAAATGGCTCCACAGACTTATCTAAAGGCCAACTGACATTTCCTCTTCCCAAACGACTCTTGCTTGCTCATCAGGTTGACAAGAAGACAAGTCATCACAGCCAGCTACTCAACCCATCAGTGTGCGGAGTTGTCCCCAGAAGTATGGCTGAGAGGTTATTCATAGGAACACGAACAATTGACAGGCAATTTACACTGCTATAAATAAGTCTCTCCCACCCCAGCAACCACTGACTGTTTATATATCTTTGGAGAGGATGTCTCAATGATCAACATTAATGGGCCCAGGTTCTAATGTAATCACAGTTGTTAGAGTCCCGAGAGCAAAGGCTGGCTCGTGGCTGGAGGACAGTGTTCCACAGCACTTGTGATGGAAGATGCTGGCCTAAACTGCAGCATTCCCCATCTTGGGGAAGAAAGCACACTGACTCTGTCCCAACAGGGGAGTCAAATAGGCCTCCAGGAAGCAGAGCTGCTTGTCAAAGGATTCATAGGAAGAATTTGTCTCTTTGGAACTCAGTGAGACGAGGTATCTAAGCAGTGAAACACTAAATCCTTCGTTCAGTTCAGTTCAAATCCTATGTGTTATGCGTTTTTCAAAGCAGAGCCCATTGCTGCCAGTTTTCAGTTTACTGTGTAAGCATCTCTCTCACTATAGACAAGTCCACTCTGTACAGGAAAATGGACAAGGATGGATCTTCTCCTTCGATTTCATCCTTCATTTCATGTGCTCACTCAGTCTCGGGAGACTGGTAGAAAGCATGCAGTCCGAACAATCCTTTTCCTTCTTGGCAATGCTGGTCTTATTTTTACCAGCTACTGGTAATGCTGCAAGAAGAACAGTGTACTGAACTTTCTAGAACAGAGTCCAATAATTAGTTTCTGTCTTCCAAAGTCACTCTGAAAATAAGCGATATAAGCATCATCTCTAGTTGAGCGAAAATAAACAGCGTCAACATCATGTTGGCCAGATCTTTTCTGATGTCAATCATCAGCTCAGGGGTGCCTCATGTTCTTCCAACAACTGAAACCCATCGAGAAGGGACTTGGGAGAGGGATTGGTGAGCAAAGTGTTGGCCCTTCATGCACCGTGACCAGAGTCCAATCCTAGAGTCCACGTGAAAAAGCTGGATGTGATGGTGTACAGTTGTAATCCTAGCACTAGAGTGGGAGGGACACAGAGATCTTTGGAGCTCTCTAGTGAGTTGACCTTGACTAATCAGCAAAAGACACTATCTCTCAAAAACGAAGTGTGTAGTGCCTAAAGGCTGACACTTGAGATTAAACTGTAACCTTCAACTATTGGGGCACATACATGCACAACTCCCTGCCTTTCAGCACACATGGGCTTACACGAGTGTGCACACGTATATATACACACAAATGCATACACACACACACACACACACACACACATGCAAAATAAATAAAATACAATTTTTAAAAAGCTTTTGGGTAGACCCATGGACGCCAGTGAGACAGAATGAAATAGTCTAGTCAAGTCAAAAGAGCTATTTCCTCAGGGTCAAGTTCTAGTCCCAGCAAATTCAGGTGCATGTTCAGAAAATATTCCAATGGCTTCCTATTTCTGAAATAATCAAACCCCATTTTTATTTCTTCTTACAGAAGTCTACAAATGTTCTTCTTCAGAACCCAGCCCTTGGCTCCTGGCCATGTTTCTGGCCCCATCTGCACACTGCTCCTACATCATACTTTCCCTGACATCCATCCTCCAGTGGAAGCTTTTAATCTTTTTTCTTGGGTTCTGGGCCTTTGAAGAGATTGTTTAGCCACTACAGTTCTTTAGGAAGCTCCTGTGATTGCTGTAAATCAAAGCAAGTACACATTTTGTGTGCTCCAGTAGTACCTGCCTCGGCTCCTTCCTAACTTAAGGATGTCAATTTTTTTTTCTGTGTTGACAAATCTCCTGACTTCGCTGAGTGCATGGCCCCACATCTCTCTCTACGACTTTGTACCCTAAGCCTAACAAATCATAAGCAACAACAAATAGCTGGGGAATGTGTAAATAGATGCACTAGAAACACCCTTGCCAGCTCCCCTTGCTCACTCTGTAACCGCAATCCCTAAACAGTCTGCAGACATCATGGGCCGGATTTAGGGGAAATGATATCTAAATATCACTATCTAATTTCAATTCAGAATCTTATTCTTCACTGGAAATGGTTGGGAAGAATGGTGAAATGGGAGTTCACTGTGAAATGAGCGATGTCTGCAATAAAAAGACCATCTTCTTTCCCTTGAACACTCAGCGGCGGTCAGCACGAGAAATGCAGGCAGAGCCTCACTGCTCCTCCTCAGAAGTCCAGGAGCAAATGAACATTGGGCAAAGTTTCATTTCATCTTTATTTTCGCTATAGCAACAGCCCGGAAATCTCAAGGGGAAAAATTTAAATAAAATAACATGAAAAGGCACTGTGCTTTTTTTTATTTTAGACATGACAAAAAGAAATAATAGAGATGAAAAATGACGCACTATACCAAGTCCTTGGAGAATGGCCCTTATCATTCATTATTACTGCGATGGTGTTTGCACACGCACTTTCTAGACCTGACTGGAATATTTAACAAGACCCTTTCCTCACTGCCACCACCCCCATATTCTGCCCAAAGCACTCAGGTCAACTGAAAACTGGATTAAAAGAAACCATCCAGCAATGAGTTGTGTGTGTCCTGAAAACTGTGGCCATTTGTCATTTACAAAAACATCGACACAAAATCAGTACAAAATTTTTGAGAATTTTTTAAAGTACTCAAAGTAGGGTGCTCTATCCATACAGAGGGAGTAAATGTTTATGCAGGGGAAAAAAGAAGAAAGAAAACAAAGGTAGGTTTTTATTTATAGGGAAATACTAAGGTTTCTAATAAAATAGACTAAAACCTGCTGAGAGACACGCAAGGTTATTTATATAGGCTTTTACTATGGCATGCACGTTTTTAGCTACAGTAATCGCCTATACTGCCTCTTATAGGACATAAATAATACTAGTCCATAAACTTAATGAACACTAAATAAAATCTGTTCATACACTCACCTCCTAAAAATGGGAATTCATCTTCAAAATGCTCCTGCAGAATGGCTCTGATAGTTTTGCTTTTTTGTTTGTTTGTTTGTTTTTGTTTGTTTGTTTAGTGAGCAAATAGTTTTTAAAGGATATCTAGTTGAAACTGATTTCTGCAACCCATCCGACCAAAAGACCCATATCCAATGCATCATCCATGTAGGATGTTGGGAACTCTATCCAAAGCATCTCCGCCTTTGTAAAAGTCAACCCTATGGTGGTTTCTGCACTGTCATTGACAGGTGGATTAAAAATCCCACCCAGTTACAAAGAAACCGTAAGAACTGACATGTGAGGGAGGTCTCAGGAAGAGAAACCGCATGAACAGGTCAGACATGAGGTCAGCATGGCCAGAAAGAAACCCAGAGCACTGGAGGATGAGATGCACAGAAAACAAAGAGGTTCCCAGGAGGAAAGTTCTGGAAAGACCAATGAATTACCTGAAAACACGAAATCAGAACAAGGCTTGGTTATTTCTGATTGTGTCGCATATGTGAAACAAAGCATTGCATGTGATCACACTGCTCCACACTAGGCCTCTGGTGTGAGTCTCTGTCCTTGGCAAGTTTGGTTCACTAAAGGATGGAGAACAGAGTCTTCTCTGTTCTTCTAGGGTATCTATGTAGCCCGAGCGGACTTTCGATTTGCCACCCTCTCACTTCAGCCCACCCAGAGCTGGAGTTATAGGCATGCACCACCATTCTCAGCTTCATAAAGCTTCTTGCAAAAAAAGACCTGAACACACTCATTTGCTTCCTCCATCTTGTTCCATTGCAGTTTCTGTGTGTGACAGAAGCCCCAAAGGGGAGCATGTGCACAAACACACAGGTCTCTTGATGTCTTCAACTCCGCATTCACGCAGCCTCCCTGCAGGAGGAGTGCTACGAGTTCCCACTTAAGGCCACAACAAAGACGCCCACGCTCCTAACTTTTAACACAACTGCTTCCTTCTTTCCCCTTTTAGCTGTACCACTTAAAATGATACCCTTACCTTGATTTTCCAAACTTCATTATGAATGGAGCCGTGTGGCAAGCATTAATCTGTGTCTGGAAGCTTTCATTCAGTACTCTGTGTCTTGGTTTATTATAAGTTAAATGTGAGCTTCTTGTGAATTGTGTGTTTCCAATAGTTCTATCATTTCTTGTTTTTTTTTCTATTCTCTTATTAATGAACTTTGGTAACCACATTTTGCTTGAATTTATTATTATTACTCTGTGTGTGTGATGTGTGTGTGTGTGTGTGTGTGTGTGTGGTGTGTGTGTGTTCCACGACACACATGTAGAGATCAGAGGACAACTTTCAGTAACTGGCTCTCTCTTTCTACTATGGGTTCCGAGGATTGAGCTCAGGTCACCAGGCTTGTGTAGCAAGCATCACTACCCACTGAGCCATCTCACTTTTCACTCACTTTTCTTAAAGTCGTGAGCTGTAGTTAGGTTCTCTTATGTTTGGTTTTAAAACTGTGGGGCCGGGTGTGCGACTGCATACTTTTAATCTCAACGCTCGGGAAACAGAGGCAGAATCAGACAGATTTCTGTGAGTTTGAGGCCAGCTTTGTCTACATAACAAGTTCTGGCTGCCCAGAAATACCTTGAGACCTGTCTCAAGAGAGAGAGAGAGAGAGAGAGAGAGAGAGAGAGAGAGAGAGAGAGAGAGGAGAGAGAGAGAGGAAATAAGGAAGGATAAATAAGAATTTAGGAGTTTGATTTGTCCTTATGACTGAGCTAATTTGGAGAGAATGTTTGGATTTATAATAATTGTCTTTCAATCCTTTAATACAGTGTCTCTCCACTTCAATCTTTAATGTCTCTCGACAGAATTTATAATTTTTCGGGAAGAGGTCTTTTGAGTCTAAGGGTTTCGGTGTCTAGAAAGGTTCATATGGCACTTTGTCTGTATGGCATGGTTGATTTTAAAAGTAATCACATCATTTTCCTTTTAGGACCTTTGTTTAAAAATAATAAATTTCAGCTAAAATGTTATTATAACAATAAAAACAGTTCATGCATGAAATAAAATTGGCACTTACCAAACCAAATTATACCTTGCGGTCTGCATTCAGTTTCATTGTTTTAAATGTTAAAAACGGAAATAAAACTCCAGGTATTAACATGGGAGGATGGAATTGAAGGAACTTGAGTTTTCTTTCTTTGTTTTTTTCTCTGTTCGTGTTCAAATTCTCTTTCAGTTTTTGAGACAAGGGTACATGTAATCTAGGCCAGTCTTGAACTCCTGATCGATCCTCTTGCCTCTACTTCTCAGGGGCCAGGATTACAGGTGAGTGTTCAGAGTCTTTGTTTCAAACATAGTGCTTAAATTCAGGAGTGAGTAGATCCCAGGGGTAGGAAATCGGATTGCCACAAGAGTGGAATAAGTCTCAGTCCATATGTAATGGACCATTGTCCCCTCTTCTCTTATGGAGCCCAAGAAAGTGTAGCTATTTTAGATGCCACACCCCTACTTGGACATTGCTATTTGCCTTTCTCTCCCTTGCATCCTTTGATGAAGGCCAGCTCCTGTTTGTATTGGCCAGCTTACCCTCCATCCTGTCTGCTACATTTTTGCATTCCCTTGGAAGAACCTGAAAGACCTGTTGCTTTTATTTTTGCTTTTGTCAAAAGACAAATCACAATAACAAGTATGGTGAAATCATCAAATTGGATTTTATTTGCAATTCATGAATTACAGCATCTTCTCTAAAAATACAAAAAAAATTGTCTCTCAGCAGAGGAAGTTGATTTCAAAGGCAGGAAAGGAGGCTGGAGAGAGGGCTCAGTGGCTAAGTGCACCAGCTGCTCTTGCAGAGGACCCAGGTTCAGTTCCCAGCACCCACATGGCAGCCACAGCATCTCTAATTCCAGTTCCAGAGAGTCCAAAGCCCTTTTTTGACATCCACAGTGGTGTGGGAAGTCCTTCTGTCTATGTGTTGCTCTTATTGATTAATGAATAAAGAAGCTGGCTTGGCCTGATAGGGTAGAACAGAGCTAGGTAGGGAAAACTAAACGGAATGCTGGGAGAAAGGAGGTGGAGTGAGAGAGAAGCCATGGAGCCTCTGCCAGAGACAGACATGCAGAAACTTTGCTCATGTGGCCATACACAGATTAATAGAAATGGGTTAAATTAATATGTAAGAGTTAGCCAATAAGAAGCTAGAGCTAATGGGCCAAGCAGTGATTTAATTAATACAGTTTCTGTGTGATTATTTCAAGTCTAAGCTAGCCGGGCGGCCAGGAACCAACAAGTGGCCCCTCCTCCAACACCACAGGATATTGCACACATACAGGAGCACATACATATATATACTCAGGCACACACACAAACACATGAAATAAATATTTTTAGAAATAAAGGCCGAAGAGAGCAGATTCAGGAAACAAACACTGGTGCGCTAGAACTGTGTTCCTTTGGTTCCACATCTTGTGTTAGAGTGGGGGGAGGTGTCTGTGTCAGAGTGGGGGGAGGTGTCTGTGTCAGAGTAGGGGGAGGTGTCTGTGTCAGAGTAGGAG
>PVIU01025355.1:0-23837 GCA_004026605.1 Ondatra zibethicus
AACCACCTATGAGTGGGTATAATTTTATTTTTTTGTTAATTTAAAAATATATTTAAATGCTGGGTGGTGGTGGTGCATGCCTTTAATCCCAGCACTTGGAAGGCAGAGATGCGTGGATCTCTGTGAGTTCAAGGCCAGCCTGGTCTACAGAGCAAGTTCTAGGACAGGCACCGAAGCTACAGAGAAAGACTGTCTCAAACAAACAAACAAACAAACAAAAAGTGTATACACACACACATAGAGAGGGAGAGAAAACTTTAATAAAAAAAATGTATAAAGAGAGAGTCTGACCACAAAGCCTTTGACCTACAGTTTGTCATGCCTACAAGACTCTGGGGCAATGGGTGGGGCAAAACTGTGAGAGCAGCAGACCCATGACTGCCTTACTTATGGCCCACACCATGAGAGGGAGCCCATATCTGACACTACCTGAATGGCCAGGAACCAGAGCAGGACAGCCCAGAGACCCAAGATAGAACCAAACATGACTGGGAAAAAAAGAAAGAAAGAAAGAAAGAAAGAAAGAAAGAAAGAAAGAAAGAAAGAAAGAAAGAAAGAAAGAAAGAAAGAAAGAAAAGAGAGTGAGTCTGTCATCTGACAAATCTTCAGATGTCTATCATCTGGTTTAAGGACTGGCAGTGCGGCCTGTGAGCTAAATCTAGCTCACTGTTTTTATCTTAAGGTTTTATCAGAGTGGAGTCATATTCATTCGGTTACATATTGCCTGTTTTCCTGGGACAGTGTAAGAATTGAATTGTTGTAACACAGAGTGTACATCTCATAAAGTCTAAATTTTTAAATTTAAAAACATTTTTCAAAGATTTATTTACTTATGTATTTTATGTACATGAGTGTTTTGTCTTCATGTACATCTGCATGCCAGAAGAGGGCTTCGGATCCCAAGGGACTACACTTATAGATGGTTGTGAGCCACCATATGGGTGCTGGGAATTAAACTCAGGACTTCTGCAAGAGCAGCTAGTGCTCTTAACTGCTGAGCCATCTCTCCAGTCCCCCAAAGGTATTTATTTTTGTGCTGTGAACTAGGTTCAGGGCCTTCCTTGCACAGGCTAAGCAACATTTTGAGTTTATTTGTACCCTAAGGCAAAAAAAGCCTAAAGTATTTTCTAACTGGCACTTTGTTGAAAAGTGTGGTAACTTTTCATTTAGATTGGACACTTTAAAGTATGGATTTTGACAGACTGGTTATATCTTGTATCTAAACTCACTCACTTATCCCTGGCTGATCTGGTACTTGCTATGTAGACCACAGTGGTCTTGAACTCAGAAAGATTCACCTACATCTGCCTCTCAAGTGCTGCAATTAAAGGTTGAGCCACTATGCCAGGCCAAACAACCTTATTTTTAATGATTAAACTGTATATCACTTCAGCATTTTAGAGAATATTCTCATAGCTAAACCTGTACATCTCTTTTTTGTCTTGATCTAAATGGTTAGAAATAGTTATTTTTGAGACAGTCTCCTCTGTAGCTAAAGGTAGCCATGGACTCAGGGAATTCTTCCTTGGCCACCAGAGCACTAGGATTAAAGTCATGGACTGGTCCACCTGGCTTGACATGTGTGTTCTCTCTTTCCCTCCCTTCCTCCCTCCCTCCCTCTCTCTCCCTCTCTCCCCCCTCTTGTGCTAGGGTTCAAATCAAGGGCCCATAGAGTGCTATACTATTGATAACTGTTGCCCTTGTCCCCTGTATAGCTCTGACTTGCCTTGAACTCCGTGATTAGTTAGGCCTTGAACTTGAAATCCTCCTACCTCTACCTCTTGAGTGCTGGGATTACAGGCATGATCCACTTGTACTTGGCTTGTCATACTTTCTTGTTTTGTTTTAATCTTTTGGAAAAAGGGTTTCACAATATAGCCCCGGCTAGGCTGGAATTCTGCTATGTAGCCGGGCTGGAACTTGAACTTTCAATCCTCCTGCTTCTGCATCCGGAGGACATGCTTTTCTTAAGTAGGTCTTAAGACATTGCAACTACAGAGGCAGGCATCTCCCCTAGTTTCTTTTTTTATACTAACTCTTTCTCTCTCTCTCACACACACACAACTTTTGGACCTCAGCAGGATCAAAGATTTTTTTTTTAATACTTTATTTTATTTTTATTTCTTTGGTGTTTTGCCTGTATGTATGTCTGTGTGAGGTTGTCAGATCTTGGAGTTACAGACAGTTGTGAGCTGCCATTTGGGTGCTGGGAATTGAACCCAGGTCCTCTGGAAGAGCAGCCAGTGCTCTTAACCACTGAGACATTGCTCCAGCCACTAGTGAATACTCTTGGAATACACAGAAAATCAGAAATTTAAATTTGAAAACTGGGTGTGGGACACAAGCCTTTAATCCCAGTGGGGGTGGGAGGGCAGAGGCTGTCAGAACTCTGAGTTTGAGCACAACCAGGGCTTTGTAGAGAGACCCTGTCTCAAAACACTAAAATGGGCCAGGCATGGTGGTGTGTGTCTTTAATCCCAGCACTCGGTATGGGAAGCAGAGGCAGGCAGATCTCTGAGTTTGAAGACAGCCAGGGCTACACAGAGAAACCCTGTGTTGAAAAATGGGGGAAAAAAAAAGTAAAGTTTTTTAAAATCCTATGAGCCAAGCACAGTGGCATGAGACCTGTAGTCACAGCACTTAGAAGGCTGAGGCAGGAAGATGGAGAATCCAAGGCCAGTCTGAGATTCGTAGGAAGGCCCTATCTTGGAAAAAAGTGATGGAAATGTTTTCATGGATGTAGACTGTAGACAAGATTATTCCAGAACATATTAATGTTTGGAGGCAAACAAACTAGAATAGCTAAAAGAAAGAGGTAAACAAAGGTAGGATGATCAAGAGTTCAAGGCCTGTTTAAGCTATAGAGCAAGATACTGCCTCAGATAAAACTACGGACTGGGGATATAGCTCAGTGGTAGGGTCCTTTGCCTGGTATGACCAAGGTCCTAGATTCAAGTCCAACACTGCCAAGGTAGACAAGAGTATGACATGAGGAATCACTGTCCATCTGAAGATTTGAAAATTGCACATGCCTTTAATCCCTGCACTTGGGAGACAGAGGCTGGTTTCTCATGATTTGAAGGCCAACATGGTCTACCAGCCCGGCCAAGGCAATACACTGAGATCCTGTCTCAAAAAATGAACAAACAAAAAAGTTTGATAGTTATAGTAACGAACAATAGATCACTGAAAAGAGTAGGGAATTCATAAGTAGATGCATGAATAGCCAATTTGTGTGTAGGGGGAGGGGTGGGTATGGCATACGGCTATGTTACTCAGGCTGTTCTAGAACTTACAAACTCAAGAAATCTTGCTTCTGCTTCTCAAAAACTGAGATTTCAGATATGTACCTATACACCCAACTAACCAATCACTTTGTGTGTGCATGGTCAAGTATTTATTTCTTTAGATTTTTTTCCTTTTTTTTATTAAGAATCTTTTTTATTATAATCTTTTCTCATTTTACATAGCTATTCCCATTCCCACTCCCTCCCTTCCCCCATCTTCCCCTCCCCCCATTCATTCCTCAGAGAGGGTAAGGCTTCCCATGGGGAGTCAATAAAGTCTGACACTTCACTTTGAGGCAAGACCAAGGCCTTTCCTCCTATATCTAGGCTGAGCAAGGCATCCTTCCAAAGAGAATGTGCTCCTAGATGCCACTTCAAGCAGTAGGGCCCCACAGACTGCCCAAGCCTCACAACTGTTGCCCACGTTCAGTGGGCCTAGTTTGGTTCTATGCAGCTTCTCCTACTATCAGTCCAGAGTCAGTGAGCTCTCACTAGCTCAGGTCAGCTGTTTCTGTGAGTATCACCATCATGGTCTTGACCCTTTTGCTTCTCCCTCTCTTGGGCTAGTCTCTGGTAGCTTGGCCCAGTACTTTGCTGTAGATTCTCTATCTGCCTTCATCAGTTGCTGGATGAAGACCAATTGCTTTTTTTTTTTTTTTTTTAAATCAGAGGTGCCAAGTCAATTCAGTAGAAGAAGAGGAAGTCTTCTTCAGATGGTGGTAAAGCAAATGCTATCCTCAGTGGGGGAGTGGGTTAAGGAGGTAGTAAAACAGTACAAATTTTAGGAGAAAATCACATTATAATCAAGTAGTGCCACTTTTAAAAATTAATATACCCAAAAGAATTAAATTCAGTTTTTGAGAAGCATACAAGAGCTGAGCAGTGGTGGCACACACCTTTAATCCTAGCACTCAGGAGGCAGAGGCAGGTGGATCTCTGCTGTCTTGAAAAACCAAAAACAGGGAAAAAAAAGCCTACAAGAATGTTCATTAGTAGTACTAGTCACAGCTGGGGGTGGAGGGGCGGGAACTACCCAATATTTGTCAACTGATGAATGGATAAGCAGCGTGACATATGCATTTAGTGATTCAACTGTAAAACTGGAGTACTGATAACTTCTTCAGCCTCAAAAATATACCATGGGCCAGGTGGTGGTGGCGCACGCCTTTAATCCTAGCACTTGGGACGGAGAGACAGGTGGATCTCTGTGAGTTTGAGGCCAGTCTGGTCTACAGAGCAAATTCCAGGACAGGCTCCAAAGCTATAGAGAAACCCTGTCTTGAAAAAAATCAGAAAAAAAAAAAAAGAAAATGAGACATCTCCTAGAAGACAGAAGACATACTGGTGGTGAATTAAATGCATGAAAAATTGGTCAGTGTTACCTAAAATGATCTATGAATCTGTAATTGTAATATGGCAATATTTTGCCAATTTCTTTTATTTTTTGGGCTGGGGGTTAAGACGAGGTCTCAGTCTTGGTCTTGATCTTGTTATGTAGCCAAGGCTAGTCTTGAATTCCTGATCCTGCTGCCTCCACTTCTCAAGTGCTTTGAGTTACAGGTGTATGCCTCCATATCCGGTTTACGTTCCCCCTTTTGGCAGTACTAGTGATAAAGCCTATAGCATCATGTGTAGGAGGAAAGTGCTCTACCACAGAGCTACAGCCCTAATCCCCGTTTTAGCAGTTTCTTAGAAATCTTATGCTATACATCCATGCAGGCGGAGGCTGCTTGTTCGTTTCCTGGCCGTACAGACCTGAAACTGTATTAATTAAAACATTGCTCGGAAACATAAAGCAAAGAAAACCAGCCTACAAATCACAATCCCAAGAACCTAGACAACAATGGGGACCCTAAGAGAGACATACATAGATCTAATCTACATGGGAAGTAGAAAAAGATAAGATCTCCTGAGTCAATTGGGAGCATGGAGACCATGGGAGAGGGCTGAAGGGGAGGGGAGCAGAGAAAAATGTAGCGTGCAATAAAAATCAATAAAATTAAAAAAAACCCGAAAACATCGCTTGGCCTATTAGCTCAGGCTTCTTATTAACTAACTCTTGTAACTCGAATTAACCCATTCCTATTATTTTGTATTTTACCATGAGGTTAGTGGTTTACCAGTAAGGTTCCGGCAGCATCTTTCTCCTTTGGCAGCTGCTGGTCTCTTCTGACTCTGCCTACTTTTTCTCTATATCTCTGTTTGAGTTTTCCACCTTTACTTAGCTTTACTCTGCTAAGCCACAGGCTAAAACAGCTTCTTTATAACCGAAGGTAATAAAACATATTCCTAGCATACAGAGGGCAATCCCACATCATTAGCATTCTTACTTCTAAGCATTTATTCCAGAAAATGGTCAAAAGAAATGAGACATTCTAGAAGAGGATAGCAAATGAACTGCTTAATATGTTAGACTGCATGTATGCTTTCCCCCCAAACTTCTGTATTTGCAGTCTCATTTGAAATGAGTTAAGGTCATGGGCACTTAAACTATACTGCTATTCTGTCTCTCTCCTCTGCTCACACACTTGTTCCTTTCCTTGATGCTTTTTATCCTATGAGCTCCTTGGTGTGAGTTGGTCTGGGCTCGTCTTCTCTTAGGCCTCCTGGGCAGTTCTCCTGTGCCAGTGGTGTTTTCTTTACATGTCAAACTCTAATTTGGGCTTCTAATAACAAGCTCCTTTGTTTCTGCTTATGGATATGGTCTTCCCCAAAAGAAGGGGCAGAATTGCTTATGTTTTTTGCTGTTGTTTTGTTTTTCAAAACACGGTTTCTTTGTGTAACTCTGGCTGTCCTGGAACTCACTCTGTAGACCAGGCTGGCCTCGAACTCGAGATCTATCTGCCTCTGCCTCCTGAGTGCTGAAATTAAAGGCTTGTGTCTCCATGCCCAGTTTTTTTGTTTTTTTTTTTGGCTCATATTTTTTATGTAGTAAGTCTACTTGGGCCTCCAGGACAAGACTGTCTCATTAAATATAGGATCTGAAGCAACCTGTAACTCTGGGGCAATGTAGGAAAAACAGATTATTGGTTCAGGTTGGGTAAATTTTGCTTTTGAATAGCTTTGCGTTAGAATTTCTACTGTGTAGTAGAGATGTGCAGTGTCTCCTCTTCCTATAGGTTCAGGTATAATTATAATTTGGACTTGTTTTCCAGATGCTCTGTAGATGAACAATTAGTGTAGGTGATATCAGTGAAAGTTGAGAGTGTTGTATTGCTGCAGAATGGAAGTGAGTGTTAGCTTAGTGTTCACCTCATGTTACTCTAAGTGTAGGAAAGCTGGACTGCAGAAAGGGTCTCTGTCCTGTGTGGCTGATCTGTGTACAAGAGAGGCCAGGAAAGGAGATAGGATTAGAAATAGAATTTCCTGAAGGATTTGGCCTTGGAAAACATTTAAGGGAAGAGATTTGGGCAGCTAGTTAAGGTGGCCTGTCTCCAGGGACCCTCTTGCTAGTGTGTCTCTGGCAGGTGTACTTCTTTGTGTTGCTTTGTCTTGGGGGCAGGAGGGATGCCGAGCACTGGGTCTGTGTGTGCCCCGCTGTTGAACAGGTCCTCTATTGGAGGCTTCATTGATCTGTCTTCTGAGGGTGAGCACTTGACCAGTGGAGCTGCGGTGAGCCCTTTTGCACCTGTATCAACAGCATTCAGTTACTGCCCAGTAAACAGACCTGCAGAGACAGCCTTGCACCCGCAGAGAGGCTCCTAGGCTGGAGAAGGGCCTGGGCACCTTAAGTCTAGTGCTTCTAGGAAGGTAGAAGGAGTAGTGACCATTCCTTTTGATTTGTGAATTTGTTAAGATATGACTCCTTTCTGATTTTTGGTCTTGACACTTGAGGAGTCCTCTTTATAGCCTGGGTTGTCGTCAGTGAGCTTATTCAAGCCAGGACACATGTCTGAGCAAGTTCCCAATAGCACAGACCAAGGAAACAGCAACATGAACAGAAGTGAATTTAAACTTGAATCCTACTAGAGAACTATACCAAGAAGAGAATTCTAGATCCTTTAGCTTCCATAATAACTTCCTATTTTATTTGATTGGTTTAAGATTGGCAGCAAATAACAGAAATTAACTTAAACTAAGTTAGGACAAGAAAAAGGATTTATTAGAAGGTTATGGGATGACACAGATTGGAAATAAAAGTTGATGAGCCAGTCTTCAGAAAGGACTGGGGCCAAAACAGCCTGGGGATGTTGGGAACAAACCTCTGTGGGGTGAATAAACACCACCAGTAATAGCCAGTTCTTCCTCCATTCTGTTCAGAGGCCAGTGTCCAGGCAGTGAGGCCCAGCTGGTATGACCTGACTCAAGTGCACTTTGACTGATAACCAGGCCTGTGGACCTTGTAGGAGCCAGTGAGTCCCAATGGGCTGTTGTTACTTTAGATAGGAGACAGCTGGCAGCAGGTGGTAACAGTAGGATTCATCTGCCCTTGGCTCCTAAGGAACAACTGTGGGACCAAGAACAGAAGCTGCAACCTAACACTGCTGCCTTTGAGTGTTGTGTGGTGACTGCTATTCAAGGTCTGAAGCTTTCTGGTGTTTTTGTTGTTGTTGAGGACAGATCATACTGAAAAGTCTTTATTAGTAATCATTGTTTCTTCAGGAATGTGTTTGGGGGTTGTGCATTTCTTTGCCAAGGTTTCCCTAAGGATTTCTCTCAGTCTGGCCTGTGCACAGAAGAGGATGTTCAGAGCACCCGTTTGACAGAAAAGCTGCCTCTGGGGAGCTGGGGTGTGTGCGGCTCAGTAGTAGAGCATTTGCTGAGTCTTTGTTTGCTGGGTTTGATCCTTAACATCTGCAAAACCAAAAACAAAACCCCTAATATGGACAAAGGCTGCGACTCGATAGCTAGAGCTGGTCTTTGGCTTGTCTGGCTAAACTGGCGAGAGTAGCTGAGTGTTTCGAGCTGCAGGACCTTACACAGCTCTGTTGTTTATGACCCAGTGACCTGTGATGCCTGATATTCAACAACCAAAAAAGCTACCTGAAACAGTTGCTCCAAGCTCATTGTCTCATGCCAGTGAAATTAAAGAGGTGGACTGTTGTGGGAGTTTGCAAAGTAGAAACAGGCTTTATTAACAATTATTACAGAAAAGTGAAAAGTGGAGGAAATGTGAGAAATTAAGCAAAAGCAATAGAAACTCCTGAAAGAGAGAAGGATTTTCAAGAGAAGAAGCCACTGAATTTTGTAGTTGAGAGGTTTTATAGGGTTATGGCAAAGACTAGATGAAGACCAAGGTAACTGCTGTGAGATTGGTTAGTTCTCTGTGTGACTGTGGGTGGAGCCAGTGGAGGGGTCCACAGAATCTATGCGTGTCCCCCTGGCCCAACTGTCATGCACTGTTGATGTGCAGCTCTCTGAGTTAGGAGTGGTTGAAGCCCTCCTCTATCCATCTCCAGGTTTGTTAGTCATTGACCTTGACTGTCTACTTGATGTTACAGCCCTGCAACCTTGCAGGTGTCCAAGTGCTGTTAATTATACTAGGCTGTGTTTTCACATTTAGACAATCAGCCTGTAGCATGACCACAGCAGAGTGTTACCTCTCTCCAGCCACCATTTCTGGCTGCAGTCTTTCTTCGTTGCCTCATGTTAGCTCTGTGTCTATGGGGTGCTCTGAGGTGCTCTTCCAGGCAGGAACTTCTTGTTTGAAGCCATCGTTACAGTTCAGTCTGTTAGGATTTGCTGCATTAGAGGCAAGGCTAAGAGAAAGGATAATGCATTTGAGGCAAGGCTGAGAGAAAGGATAATGGTGTCTTACGTATGTTTCTCAATTGCTCCTGTGGGGTGTGGGTAGAGAGCTGGCCATGAGCCCCATCCCTCCTATCTGACTAGCTTGGTTATCTCATACCCAGCTATAAAGCCCACTTACCTTAGTATTCCAGGTCTTGCTAGGCTAATCCCCTCCCCTTTTCCATCCAAGACAGGCAGGGTTTTTCTGTAGTTTTGGAGCCTGTCCTGGAACTAGCTCTTGTAGACCAGACTGACCCCAAACTCACAGAGATCTGCTTGCCTCTGCCTCCTGAGTGCTGGGATTAAGGACTTGTGCCACCACCATCTACCTTCTAACCCCTTTAAAACCCTAACCTCTATTCTTACTGCAACATACATGAGCAACTTAGAGTTTTTACCACGGAGAGCTAGCTCTTGTATCAAAAGAGCAGCTTATAGTCACTTAAAAGGTACCAAGGTTGTTGTGTGTGCATGTACTTATATTGAGACTCATTTTCCAGACCCTACATTTTCTGAAAACTAGTCCCTAGCCACATAACTGCCACCTCCCATTGGCAGTTCTGGTGTGCAAGACCAAGTATTTAATGTTTCATTTTATTTTATTGTATGTGCATGTATGTCTTTGTGAGGGTGCCGTATCCCATTTAACTGGAGTTAGACAGGTGTGAACTGCTATATCATGCTGGATTTGCTTTTCTCTCTTCTGGTTAGGTACCTGCAGATGATGTCCATTTTCATTGGTATGCAACATCTTCCGGGCTGATCCATGGTCACTCTCCGGGATGGCAACAAGGTGACTTAGCTGAGGATGACCCTGACTGAAAGGCTGCGTGAGAAGATATCTCAGGCCTTCTACCACCATGGGCTGCTCTGTGCATCCTATCCCATCCCCATCATCCTTTTCACAGGCCTCTGCATCTTAGCCTGCTGGTATGTTCCTAATTTGCCTTCTGTGTGGTAGAGCAGTATCATGTGACAATAGACTTCGCTAAACCTAACTGATGGAGCTCTTGGACCCTGTATATTCTTACATAGTGGGAACTTAATAAGAATACTCATTGAGGCTGCATACTCGAGAGTTCTGGGGGAAATTTGTAATGGCTAATAAGACAACTTTTTTTTTTTTTTTAAAGAAACTAGTCCATGTTGGTCTGACAAAGTGATAGCCCAGATTTGTTCACAAGACCAGTGATGATTTTCTCTTTCTAAGATGCTTCAGGGTAGTTGAAGGACATAATCTTTTATTTTTCTTTCCTAGCAGTAGCAGCTTCCCTTTAGTGTTAGTTGGTAGCAGGAGCCTTCGCACACTGCAAGGTGAAGAGCTCACTGGGTACCATCTACAGGCTGACTTCAAAGACTGGCTTCTCTATATACTTGTTACTTCCTCATGCCTGTGTGGAGCCTTCTTCTGATCCCTTGGGGCCTGCTGTGTTGTCAGGGTCTGTGGTTAAAGCCATGGATGCTTGTTTCTTGCCTGTTTTTCACAGGCCTTGTAGAAGCCTGAAGACTGACTATGACTTTGTAAAATGAAGGTCTTGATGTAAAGTGGTCTCTTTAACCATAAGACACTGTCAGCCATGTAAAGAGCCCATCTTACTATCGTTTTGTCTAGAAAGAATTCTATTGTCCAGGCTGGGGTGTAGCTCAATGGTAGACCTTTGCTTGGCATGCTCAAAGCTCTAGGTTCAACTGCTAGCTCCAAAAGGAAAAAAGTTTTCCAGATTCACTATGTACACTGCTGTGCTAGAACTAGTCTGGCTCGGGGCTGAACCTCCTCTTCAGATCTGCTGTAAATGATTCCAGACTCCTCCCTAATCCACAATAAGAAGGATGAGTATCATTCATTGAGCGTTTCCTGCCTAGTGCCATGTTGGTGATTCAGAGAGATAGTTAAAGTTCTCATTTGTCTTCACAGTACTTAGGAAATGGTCCAGTTGCACTTTCATCCTACAAGGTGGATAGGAGTACAGTGATTCTGGTTCCTACCACTGCTAAAGAGGGAAACTGGGTCGTGAGAATGGTGGTGCCCACTCCTGTGGCCTCTCTTATCTGCCTTTTCATTCTAGCTCAGTGTATATTGGTGTTTTAAATCTACCAAACTGTATGGCATATGATAAAATACTTACAGTGACACACTGTACATGATGAATTAGGAGTGTGGTGAGAACCTAACTATATTTTAAAAAGATCTCTGTTAACGAGTCTGTCTCTTTCTCTTTAGCGTTCTACTTTCCTAGGGCTGGTTTATCGAGTAAGGCAGGGGTTCTCAAACATGAAGTAGCACCGGAACCATATGGAAGGCAGGTTAAACACAGATGGGTGGGCTTTCATTTGTCAAGTTTTTTTTTTTTTAACCTAAAAATTTGCTGCTGTGGGGCTGTAGAGATAGCGCAGTGGTTAAGAGCACTGCCTGCTCTTCCAAAGGTCCTGAGTTCAATTCCCAGCAACCACATGGTGGCTCACAACCATCTGTAATGAGGTCTGGTGCCCCCTTCGGGCATGCAGCATACATGCAGACAGAATACTGAGAATACTGTATAATAAATAAATAAATAAATAAATAAATAAATAAATAAATAAATAAATAGATGATGGCTCAGAGGTTAAGAGCACTGACTGCTCTTCCAGAGGTCCTGAGTTCAATTCCCAGCAACCACATGGTGGCTCACAACCATCTGTAATGAGATCTGGTGCCCTCTTGTGGCCTGCAGGCATGGAGGCTGAACACTGTGTACATAATAAATAAATAAATAAATCTTTTTTAAAAAAAATTTGCTGCTGTGACAAGTTCTGAAGCCTGGGGAATCACCCACTGGGAAGCACTGAGCTATTTCCATTTGTGCCTGGAACTCACTGTGATCCACCTGCCTCTGCCTCCTGAGTGCTGAGAGTAAAGGTGTGCACCACACTAAGCCTCTCCATGTTTTTTTAATAATTAATTTTATTTTATGTACATTGGTGTGAGGGTTCCACACCAATGTAATTCCATGGAATTGGAGTTACAGACAGTTGTGAGCTGTCATGTGGGTGCTGGGAACTGAACCTGGGTTCTCTGGAAGAGCAGCCAGTGCTCTCAGTTGCTGAACCATCTCTCCAGCCCCCCCGCCCCCTCCCCCAGTTCCCCCAACTCTACCCAAATGTTTTTTGAGGATGAACTACTTCCCACCATAGCAGATTCCTTTTTTTTTCTTTTTCTTTTCTTTCTTTTTTTCTTTTAACAGCAGTTTCTTAAGCAGCTTCCCTGTTTATATGACAAACTAACTGGGTATCTTTAAAAATTGTTCCCTGCATTTTATTTATTCATTTTATGTGCTTATGTGGAAGTCAGAAGAAAGCTTTCTGTCCATTGTGTGGGTCTGATAGATGGCATTCAAGTCCATCTTGTCAGCAGGTGCCTTTACCCACTGAGCCATCTCAGCAGCCTTCACTGAGTGTCGCTTGGCATATTAGTTAATGCATTTGGCATGGATAGCACACAGGCTGGTACCATTAAAAGGCTAACCATATGACTCTGGAAACAGAGACCTGTTCTGAAGGCCTGAGCAGTTTCTCACACTTGATACCCGAAGGGGAGCTTGAAACTCAGAAGATCAGTAGACTGATTTACAGAGTGACACGCTGTCGGGCCTGACGGAGTGTGGTTTCTTCACCCTCATACTTCAGGTTGTACTCTTGGGGATGGCTTCTGTGGTCATTGTTTTTGGGGTGCTTTCCCATGTAGGGATTTGGAGACAGGCTGCGTTGTCTGAGCCATGGTGTGCAAACGCCCTTCCTTATTTTCCTTCTCCTCAGACAGGGGCTCATTGAGATCTTGTACCTAGGCATACAAACCTCAATCTCATTTTCTATTCTGTGGAGTTTTTCAGTTGAAACAGCTCCCTTTCTGTCAGAGCCTTGAGTTGCCCAGAGAAAACAAAGCATGGGTAGAGCCAGCTTTTAGTAATTGTGTTAGATGTTCAGCATTTCACTGCTGTTTTTTTATTCTGTAGATAAGATTTGTTAAGTCTAGACCCAAAGGATCTCTGCATTTAATATCCCTACAGATCCAGTAGCTGCCTGAGCTATGGCAATATAGTTGTGCATTCCCAATTTATCACCAAGTTCCCTCCAAAAAGGGATAGAGCTGGACTAGAGGGCTTGGTGACTAAGGATTGCTTAGGGATGTGCCTTTCTTCATCAGGTTGAAGAATCGGGGATTGGGAAGCTGTGTATGTAGGAGTCAGACTCCCCTCAGACAGCACCAGGGCTCTGGTTTTCTCTCAGCTGGTGCTGAGGCTCTGGGGTAAGTGACTGAGACCTGAGGTTACTCCTTCCAATAGTTTGAACGCCAAGCCTTGTATGTGGGTTTTGGTAAACTCTCTCCTGCCTGACTCCTAAGTGCGGTAACTATTTCTTCCCTCCTCTGGGAAAATCTGATGAAACCTATAGCAAATAGGCATTGTAGCAAAGGGTGTGTTTATATTTCCTAGAGGTTAGGATACTGGGACCCAAGGGGGTGGCCCAGGCCCAGCAAGGAGACTTTGCCGTAGACCTTCCCTGGTAAGGTATGTATGTGGGGGCGCACTTTGAGGTGAAGGAAAAGGGTATAGGAAGGTAGACTTCAGCTCAGAGAGGAAGTTAGTATCACAGTGAGGTCATACTAAGCCTCCTGAAGATGATGGTCCTGCAGGAGTTTGAGAACAGACTTGGTTTCTTTCCTCTTCCCTCTTGCTTTTTTTTTTTTTTAATTTTTATTTTGAGACAGTTTCTCTGTGTAGCCTTGGCTGGCCTTGAACTCACAGAGATCCTCCTGCCTCTGCCTCCCGAGTGCTGGGATTAAAGGTGTACGCCACCACCGCCCGGCGTCTTTTTTTTTTTTTAAAAAAAAAGATTTTATTTATACAGTGTTTTCCCTGCATGCATGCTAGGTCACCAGATCTCATTATAGATGGTTGTGAACCACCATGTGGTTGCTGGGAATTGAACTCAGGACCTCTGGAAGAGCAACCAGTGCTCTTAACCTCTGAGCCATCTCTCCAGCCCACCCTTTAAAGAGTCTTTTACTGTCCTATTCTCCTAGTATTGTATTGTTCACTCCTGGGAAGTGAAGATGAATGGGGGGGCTGACTTATATTTCCCAGTACTTGGGAGGCAGAGGTAGGCAGTTCTCTGTGAGTTCAAGGTCAGCCTGTTCAAGTTCTAGGCCATCCAGGACTATGCAGGGAGACCTTTTCTCATAAACAAAAACAAATGGCTGGAGAGATGACTCAGTCTTCTACTTGAATAATGGAAATGACATCCAGACAGAAGCCAAACTTGGTAGTACAGGCCTGTAATTCCAACACTTACAGGATAAAGTTAGGAGGATCAAGAATTTAAGGCAGCTTCAGCTACATAGTAAATTCAAGACCAGTCTAGGCTGTGCGAGACTTAACTCAAAATAAACATAAACCTTCCAAAACACAAAAAGCAACAACAAGCTAAGGTCAGTAAGGAAACAGAGGCTCAACACTACTGTAAACAGCTAGCACGATAAACATAAACAGATCAGTTCACCCAGCAGCCATAGAGCACACTCATCACTGAATGCACACACCACAGGACAGACCAGGTGCTAGGGTACAAAGAGATGTTAATTTTAAAACTTCCAAAATGTCTTTTTTTGGTCACAGTAGAATAAAACCAAAATAAGATCAGTAACAGAAAGAAAACAGGAGAATTCACAAATTTACATAAACTAAAACCAATGAGTCAAAGAAATGAGTAGTTAGAAAACAACCTTGAGATGATGAAAATAAAAGTCATAGCAATATGGTATACTGTAAGCAGGTCCTTCTCTCGGGCTCTCTGACCCCAGTGACCTTATACTGGTAGGAAAACACCTAGGAACTCTCAAGAAAGCAGTATTTAGAAAACCTGTTTCTGGGGACCTACAGGCAGTGACAGAGCATGTGTTTACCATGCATGAGGTAACAGTAACATTCAGGCTGGAGGACACAGCATTGAAGCATCCTGACTGCTGGGGTGCCTAAGAGTCCTGGCACCAAGAGAAACCAACAGATAGATGGGGGTAAGGTGCTTCTAGAAGGATAACCCCTGGGCCTAGCATGACCATTAGATTGGTGACTGGGTGGCCTAGCCCCAAGGAGTGTATTGGTTAGGTGACAGACAGACATAATGAAGAGTATAGAAGTTTAATTAACAGAAAGTTGTCTGGGTAATCTATAGCATTGAGTGACCTGGCCCTAATTCTCAGCCCTGTATTGCTGCATATAAATCCTCTGGTGTGGTTTGGGGTCTTCCCTACTTCCCAGGTAAGTCTCTTTCTCCCTTGTTTAATACACTTTAAAGCTTATCTGGCCTGTTTTTGCTCCCCACTGGAATGTAAATTTTGAGAGCAGAGCTCTTGTCTGTCTTGTGCACCTCTGGGCCTTGCACAATGTCTGGCTCTGAGTTAATGCTCAAATACTTGTTGAAAGTATGACTACTGAAGCCGGGCGGTGGTGGCGCACACCTTCAATCCCAGCACTCGGGAGGCAGAGGCAGGCGGATCTCTGAGCTTGAGGCCAGCCTGGTCTACAAGAGCTAGCTCCAGGACAGGCTCCAAAGCCACAGAGAAACCCTGTCTCAAAAAACAAAAACAAAAAAAAAGAATGACTACTGAGAAAATTTCCCAGGCAGCTGCCCTGTTACTGATGACAGAACTGCCACACCCAGGAAGGAGGCAGAAGCAAAGTACACACAGGTCTCTGCCAAGGAAGCTTCCCTCTAGCCCGTTGATTCCCTAGGTTAGACATGTCTTATTGCAGGATGGCAGCTGTAGAGGAAAGCAGACCCTCATTTTCTCAGAGATGCTTTCCTCTTTAGTCTTTGCCAGGAGGTCGTGCTGTGTAGCCCAAGCTTCTGCTTTCATGGCCTAAAATTAAAAGCAGATTGCAAAATATATATGTGTAAACCAAGACTCAAGAACCGTAAGCATAAGCCAGGTGGTGGTGGCGCACACCTTTAATCTCAGCACTTGGGAGGCAGAGGCAGGTAGATCTCTGTGAGTTCGAGCCCAGCCTGGTCTACAAGTAGGACAGCCTCCAAAGCTGCAGAGAAACCCTGTCTCGAAAAACAAAACAAAACAAAAAGAACCATAAGTATCAACACCATACACATACACCCAACACCATACACACACACACACCCAACACCATACACACACACACAACACACCCAACACCATACACATACACACACAACACACACAACACCACACACACACACACAACACCATACACATACACACCCAACACACCCAACAGAAAAACCAAGCCAGCCAGGCATGGTAGTACACACGTATAAATCCCATCATCTAGGATGCTAATGGATAGTGAGTTCAAGGCTAGTGTGGGCTACATAGGAAGATTTTATTTCAAAACAAATATCAGTGATTGTAATGACCTTGTTTTGTTTTTTTTCTAAAGCTGTGGTTAGCAAGGTTACCTCTAGATTTTTTATTTATAAAATTTTCATTTTTATGTGTATGTCTGCATGAGTGTATGCCACTTGTTTGGGTGCCAGTCTAAGTCAGAAAGTCCCTGGAGTGGAAGTTACAGATGAATGTGAGCCACCCAAAAGAGTGCTGGGGACTGAACTCAGTTCCTCTGGAAGAGCTGAACTCTTACTCTTGAGTCAGCTCTCCGGCCTCCATAGCCTTATTGTCAGTAGCTTCAGCTAGAAACAGCCAAGTGTACCTTGACAGTGAAGTAGGCTCATGTCCTGTAATCCGTTTATTCAATGGAATAGTACATACCTATGATGTCAGGCTTTTTTTTTTTTTTTGTAGTGCTAGGGGTTGACATAAGGCCTTATACATGCTAGGTATACTCTACCACTGACTTACATCCCAGCCCTAATATGTGTCCATAAAAATGAGTGGCTCTGCATGCACCAGTGTAGATGAATATAATATAATATAATATAATATAATATAATATAATATAATATAATATAATATATATATGTACTCACAAAAGAGTACATAAATAGGATAATTTACTTTATATGATATTCAAAAAATAGGCAAAACTGGGCTGACAAGATGGCTCAGTGGGTGAAGAGTGTTTGCCGCTAAGCCTGATGGCCTGAGTTCAGTCCCTGGAGTTTACATGACTAAGGGATGGCAGGACCTCCTGCAGGTTGTCCTCTGACCTACACACGCTCTGGAATGTGTACTCGTCCCCACACTAAACAAACAAACAAACAAATAGACGTAAAAAAGAAAAGTCAAAATTGACTGGTGTGTCGTGGGATGGTAGAGCACACACATAGAAGTATGAGGCTCAGCACCAAAAACAGATGAAAACAGTGACTTGAATTTCTAGTGAGAGAGACTGTAGTTACTGTTTGTGGAGGTCATGGGGTGTGTGTTGACTCAGGGCTGTCTTCTGAGGTTCTGGAAATGTTCTGTGTCTTGATCTAGATAGTGATTAGTCACACAGATGCATAAATGAGAACTCAGTGCTCTGTACACAAAGTATGTGCATTATACTCTATGTAAGTTGCTTCCTTTTTTGTTTGCTTATTTTCAGGATAGCATTTCAGTATTTTAGGATAGGAAGGCCTCAGAATTGCCACCTTCTTGCCTCAGCCCTGTTATACAAATTACTTCTGAATATTAAAAAGATTTTAGGCTGGGTGTAGTGCTGGAAGCCTTTAATTCCAGCACTTGGGAGATCGCTGTGAGTTTGGGGCCAGCCTGGTCTACAAAGTGAGTTCCAGGACATCCAGAGCTGAGAAACCCTGTCTAGATACACTGGTAGGTAGGTAGGTAGGTAGGTAGGTAGGTAGGTAGGTAGGTAGGTAGGTAGGTAGGTAGATAAAAATTTTAAATGAGACTTGAAACATTATACACATCTATGTAATTGCTGACATGAGACCATGTGATGGGTCCATTAACTTCTGTCAACATGGACTGGTATAATCTATGTCCTTCATAATTTTTGTGATCTATCCCTTTAATAAAACAGAACAGTTGCTCAGTTATCTGAATCAGAATTCCCCTGGATTTGTAGTCTCCTCCCTAGTTTTTTTTTTTTTATCCTGTATCTGATTGACAAGGTTTTAATTTGTTTTTAGCATCTTGTCTAAAATCTCAGAAAACATTTAGCCAGCCTGTTATATTAGTTGGGTTTCCTTATAGGCTTTGTGGCTAAAATAAATTTGAAAAATTCTGATCTAGGTGACTTCTGAATTTCAGCTCTGAAATTTTATGGTCAGTAAATGAGGTTTTACATACTTGTAGCAAAGGGACTGCAGTTGAAACTGCAGCAGCTCCTATGTTGCCACCACCTCACAGCAGACTCTGCCTCTCAGATGTCCTCATTCTTCCCTTCTTTCCCTTCTCCCCAGCTACCCTCTGCTGAAGCTCCCCTTGCCTGGAACGGGACCCGTGGAATTCTCTACTCCTGTGAAGGATTACTCACCCCCGCCTGTGGACTCTGACCACAAACCAGGAGAGCCCAGTGAGCAGCCAGAGTGGGTAGGTGTTCAGCTTGTCACTGAGGAGAGCCCTAGCAGAGAGCTGATTGTTGGAGCCAGACTCTACAAATGACAGTGAGAGTGGTCAGCTTCAGACTAGTGAATTCATGTACTCGCCTGCTTTACGAAGGCAGCAGAAGTATTTAGTTGTGCATGTAATGAGTGACCTTTATTGAAAGAGCACATTTAGTGATGCCAAGTGTGAGTCTTCTAAAAGAACTAGGACTTTCAGTTGTCCTGGCGTACTCACAGAACGTGTGCAGGGACCAGATACAACGCTGTCTCCTGATCCTAGTCAGCAGAAGAGCAGAGCATCTTCAGAGTATTCTAGAATCACAATCCCAACACTGCCTGATTATTGCAAAGTCTGCCTCATTTTCTGATCAGATAGGTGTTTTTTATCTTCATAATCCAATCAGGTGGTTTAAAAAGTACAGGTTCTGCTTATTTTTTAAACAGGAAGGACGGTTGGGGCCCAGTTACTTAATTTCCAAGGATTAACGTGGGGTTAGAATTCTTTGTTCTCCCAGTCCTAGCCAGCTGGACTGTACTATTGTCACTTGATGAGTTTTGAATGAGAAAAAAAAATAGTCTCTCCAGTTGAAGAGCTCACACTTGGGACCCCACTCAGTGTGATCTCTACACTCACTATGCAAAGCTCATAAGCTTGGCCAGCTCCTATCTGGATGTCTCACCTGCCGTAGGACATGGCAGTCCTTATGTGCCTGCCCTGCCTGTGTTGTGCATAGGTTGGTGTTGGGCTTGCTGGGTTTTTGAGGAAAAGAAAAGCTTGGAACAGAGCTCTTCCTCTACCCCTCTTGACAGGACAGCGTCTTCTTTCCATTTCCTTTCTGGTTAATGCCAGCTAACTAGTTAGGAGTTTGACTCTCCTGTTATTGAACTAGGACACCCTGTTGAGAGAGGTGTGTTACAGTTACACTTTTCGTCGATGAGAAATTTTCTGTGCTCACCAGTACTGTGCCTGTGGTGGTCAGAGAAAGTGTGTTCAATGGGACTCTGCTGTGATGGTCAGAGGACATATGGTATGAGACCATCTAGTTCTGGGTTAGATAGCTCAGTGGTCAAAGATTTCCTAGCAGGTTTGGTTCCTAGACACACATCAGGTGGCTTACAATCATCTGTAACTCTAGTTCTGGGCGATCGGATGCTCTCTGGCCTCTGAGGGAACCTTCACATGTGGAACATGTAAACTCATGCAGCACACACATGCATGTATTTGAATCTAGGTGGTGGTGCACTCCTTTAATCCCAATACCCAGGAGCAGAGGCAGGAGGATCTCTGTGAGTTCGAGGCCAGTGTGTGTACAGAGAGAGAGCCAGGATACCAGGGCAACACAGAGAAACCCTGTCTCAAAAATAAAAGAAAGAAAGAAAAGTTTTTTTGTTGTTGTTGTTTTGTTTTTTAAGTAAAGAAACCATTTGTGTTCTATGTCCCAGGTTGGCCATTGGTTCACAATGGGATCTTCTTGATGTAAATATTTTACCATTATTAACTGCTTAATATATGGTTCTACTATATATTGAACTGATGATACCTAGGTCCCAGCAAAGTAGTCTTAGTTTATGGCTGTTTCTTGACTAGTAGAATTCAGTGGGCCTGTTTGTAATGATCGATGTATTTGTGAGCTTCCCTTACTACCTTTCACTGGCCTTGGGTGGTGGCAATGAACAGATGTGCAGAACACTTTAAGTTCTAAACTGTCAGATAATTATTTAGTTTTTCTCTTATAAGCTCTGTCCCTGAGTGATGAAGGAGACTTGGGGCTTGGTGCTGTGGCCCAATATTATATAACTCAGTGATGAGTTACCATACAAGGTGACTCAAGTTACACACAAGGTGTGGCTATGGATGATATAAACAGAAGTCCACAATAGAGCGTAAGAATCATTTCAGTTATAAAGAACAGAAAACCCATCAAGGCCAGCTTGGTCTTGGGGTGAGTTCCAGGACTGGCTTCATTAGCTACTGGGAAACTTGTCTCGAAAAACCAAAAAAAAAAAAAAAAAAAAAAAAAAAAAAAAAAACAAAAAAAACAACCAACAACAAGCGGAACAAATTATGGCTACTGGAGAAAAAGTTGAAGGCCTGGGCACTGGGACGTACACAGCAGAGAGCTACAGCCTTGTCTTCCTCCTTCTGCTCTGCTCTTGCCTTTGGGCTTCTTAGTTAGAGTTTCTATTGTTGTGAGGAGACACCATGACCATGGCAGCTCTTACAAAGAAAACACTTAATAGAGGGTGGTTCATTTACAGTTTCAGAGGTTTAGTTTATTATGATCATGAAAGGGAGCTTGGCAGTGTGCAGGCAGATGTGCTGCTGGACCTGAGAGTGCTGCTCTTTTTCTTTTCTTTTCTTTTTTCTCTTTTTCTTTTTTGGTCTTTTGAGACAGGGTTTCTCTGTAGCTTTGGAGCCTGTCCTGGAACTAGCTCTTGTAGACCAGGCTGGACTCGAACTCACGGAGATCCGCCTGCCTCTGCCTCCTGAGTGCTGGGATTAAAGTTGTGCGCCGCCACCACCACTGGGCGAGAGTGCTACATCTTGCAGGTAACAGGAGCAACTGACTATCACACTGAGGGAAGCTTGAGAAAAAGAGACCTCAATGCCTGCCCCCACAGTGACACTTTATCCAAGGCCACACCTCCTAAGAATGCCACTCCCTGTGTGGGCCATTTTCTGGCAAACCACAACATGTGATAAACCAGGATGCTATGGAGACAGCTCAAGGTATTTTTATAATTTAAAAATGGCGGGTGGCAGCCTTGGGTTGGAGCCAGGGGGCCCTATGACCGGTGAGAGAGAGACAAGCCACACAGAAGGCGCTCACTTGGAGAGTTTTATTGGTGGGGAGGAGAGGGGAGAGAGAAAGGGAGAGCAAAGCAGCCTCCTGGGGCGAGGGAGAGAGAGGAAGTGGGTGAGGCTCTGCCTTTTAAAGGGAGAGTGCAGTGCACATGCACAGAGATCACACAGCAGGCTAAGGTAACTGGGCATGCACTCAGGGGTGGTGCACTCTGCCAGGTCTCCAAGGGGTGGGCCAGCTATGCCTGAATGCCAATATTACACAAGGTGCTAATCCTTGAGGAGATCTCACCCTAGTTGTGGAGATAAGACAAAGATTTTTAAAATTTGAAGTATATGTTGAAATGACATGGTGGAGGGAGGACTCTGGAGGAAGGGTCAGTGGTTAAGGGTGCTTATTCTTAAAGAATGCCTGAGTTCTATTTCAACACCACAGGCATGTCTAACTCCTGTTCCAGGAGATTCACAACCTCTGGCCTCTGCAGGCACACTTTTTTTTTTTTTTAATAAGGTTTGATGTTGCCTAGGATGGACTCAACCTGCTGTGTAGCTGAGGCTGGTCTTGAACTCCTGATTCTTCTACATCCACCTCTCAAGTACTGGAATGCAGGCATGTTCCACCATACCCAACTTGTCTGCTTCTTAAGTGTCTAGAGACTTCCTTCCATAGAGCACAGACAGGGAAGAATATGTGCAGTAGAGAACTTGACAGGCAAGTCCTCAAGAAAGTGATGGAGGTTAAAGAGAACCAGTTACCTCTAGAGTCTTCCTCCCAGATGTATAGCTCTAGTCTACTGAGTAAAACATCAAGCGATCCCAGTTGAGGGACTCCCTATAAAATACCTGATCAGCACTCCACAAAGCTTTCAAGGCCACCACAAACAAGAAAAGTCTGAGAAACTGTCACAAGCTAAGAGAAGCCCTTGGTGGTCTGGCATGGTCCATGTTTTCACATATTTCAGTCCAAGTTTATGTGACTGTTGCTTTGGGTTTGAGATGAGGCAGGACGTCATGGTAGAAGCAGAGTGGTGGAGGGAGCTTGTTCATCTCATGACAGGAAGCAGAGTAAAGGGCAGAGAGGTGAGAGCACGTGTGTGTGTGTGTGTGTGTGTGTGTGTGTGTGTGTGTGTGTGTGTGTGTGCATGTGTATGTGTGTGTGTACATGTGCACATGCATGTCTGCCTGCCTGCCTGTCTGTCTGCCTGCCCCCAGAAGAAGGTGTCAGATCTCCCAGAGCTAGAGTTATAGGCGCTTGTGAGCTTACCAACATGGGGACTGAACTCTAGTTTTCTAAAAGAGCAGCAAGTGCTCATAACCACTAAGCCATCACTCCAGCCCCTACATAGAGTCTAATCATCCTCACCAGGTCCTTGATCTGAGTTCAGCCCACTCTGTATTAGACTTTGTGTGACCTATGACTTTGAAGGATTGGCAAGGGGAAGTTCCCTCTGGGTAGAGGGTTTTGGTTACAAAGAAAAAAACAAAGCCGAAACAGTAGAGACTTTCATTTCCCAGTGCATGGCCTTGGGCAAACAACTTGTGCCTTCGTTTCCATGTTCATAAAGCAAGGGTGATAATTATACCTGTGTTGCACATTGTCAAAAGGAATAAATGAGAGAATGCAAACTTAGTGCAGTGCCTGGCCCACCATTAACATTCAGAAAATGTTTGTGGCTGTCACAGTAGATCAGGTCTGAATAGTGTGAGCAGAGAGGAGAAAAGGAAGATTTGTATGCTTGGATTGCTGGTAAGGTAAACTAGGTGTATATGCCTTAGGCCTGCCCTCAGCTCAATGGTTCTTTCTTCAGGAAGCCTGTCCAAACTGCCTTGCACATGTGGATCCTGCTCTTCTCTGTGCTTACCCTGCCATGCTTTGGAAGTTGCCTTCAGTGAGATTTACATAAATGCCAATGTTTTACATTCCACAGATGCTTAAGAAAGGGTTCATGAGGGGCAATAGTGGTCCACGTCTTTAATCCAGGCACTCAGGAGGCAGAGACAGGCAGATCTCTGTGAGTTCAAGGCCAGCCTGGTCTACAAGAGCTAGTTCCAGGACAGGCCCCAAAGCTACAGAGAAACCCTGTCTCAAAAAAAAACAAAACAAAACAAAAAAAAGAATGATATGGGCTAGAGAGATGTCTCAGCAATTAAGAGCACTTAATTATTTTTTTCTTTTTTTTATGATATTTATTGAGCTCTACATTTTTCTCTGCTCCCCTCCCTGCCCCTCCCCTCCCTCCTTCAACCCTCCCCCAAGGTCCCCATGCTCCCAATTTACTTAGGAGATCTTGTCTTTTTATACTTTCTACTTCCCATGTAGATTAGATCTATGTAAGTCTCTCTTAGTGTCCGTATTAGTGTTCTCTGGGATTGTGGTTTGTAGGCTGGCTTTCTTTGTTTTATGTTTAAAAACCACCTATGAGTGGGTATAATTTTATTTTTTTGTTAATTTAAAAATATATTTAAATGCTGGGTGGTGGTGGTGCATGCCTTTAATC
>PVIU01025356.1:0-23848 GCA_004026605.1 Ondatra zibethicus
CGACTTTGTCTTTCCAGATCTGTATTGCCCTGCCTTTAAAATCGGAAATATTAATGATGCCTATACCATAAGTCTGTTAAAACCAACGGAGCCAGAGAATGTAAAGTCCATAACGTGGCTCTCAATGTGACAGTCACCTGTGCCTTTGGGTGTTGTAATTCCAGCTGTCCGCATATTTCGTTGGGTTTGTAAGAGACACATAAGGAAAAATACACATTTATAAAATTGCAAATGATAGTTTTATTTCATGAAAAGAGAATCACTAATAGGAGTGCTTAATTTGTTTGTTTCTTCCATTTAGAACACTACTGCTAGATGGAAATCCCTTCCGAGTTCCTCGAGCAGCCATATTGATGAAAGGCACAGCTGCTGTGCTGGAGTATTTGAGAGACCGAATCCCTGCCTGAGCCCAGCGGGCATCTCACCCTGGTGCTCATTCTGGATAGGAAGGGCCAGCCTCCAGTGCTGCCGTGTTCCAGGTGTCGCCGTGTTCACTCTCACTACATGTGTCGTTTGTGAAGTACTGTGAGCGTTTATAATGGTGTTAGCTGCAACACATCTTAAATGTTTGCCAACTCATCCTTTATGATATTGCAAGAACTTTTTATTTCATGAGATTTAATATTTCATAATAATAAGGCAACCATCTTTTTAGATCGGGGTTCCTCCTGGTTTCTTTTTATTTTCCAAATAATGTGAACTGAACAAGACTGTATTAGCTGTAAGTCAGCAAATTTTACTAAGTATTATTCTTTGACATTTAAAAGAAAATCAGGCTTTTTATTGCCCAGGAATTTAAGCTTTCTGTGTGGTCAGTGTCAGTGCATTTTATATTTAGGATTTTTGGTGTTGACTTTTTATGTTTTTAAACTTTATGTATGTATATGGGTGTCCTTTATTCCAACCTGGTACCTCTTATTCTAGCACCGTGATTCTGACATCTGCGTGCAGCCTGATCAAAGCTAAGCTGGCTTTTACAGTAATTTTCTAAAAGGGAGTTAGTTATAAGCAAGCTTGATTTAATAAAAACCAAATATAAACGTTGTTTACACTGAAATTATCAAAAGCAGGTTTATGAGCCATCCAGGCTCACGATATGATTGTGTCAAGAAGCCAGTTGAGTAGTAGCGTGTGTCAGCGGGCGGAGGGCGGAGGTAGAGGACTTGCAGGTGATTGAGGCTGTTGATGTTAGGAACAGTCAGTGCTAACAAAGATACATGCTTCATGTTCATAATAAAAGTTACATTTTTAGATATTAGTACAGTGTTTTGTTTTAAAGAGAAACACACCTTCTCCATGCCACAGCTCCTTTCTCAGTCTGCTCCCATAGTAAACCAGACACCATGTAATAAGGTGATGTTTTATTATTTATACAATAAAGAGACTTTTATGTTATTCAAAACACTTTTTTAAATACTGAAAAATTTGAGTACAACAGAACCTAAAAAATGGCTCTGCTGTACACCGCACAGCGCAGCTGTCTGTACAGAGTGCATCTGCAGGTGCTTCCGGACCCCACCCTTCACCCAGTGCTAGAGCACAAGACAGCTGCAGAGTACACATCACACTGCAAAGTCACTGGCTTGGCAAAGTTGAAATACAGGTTAGTGGAACTTTGCACATGAAATTAAACAGCTTTCAAGGTTGTTATGGTCTCATATGGCAAAAAACCATGAAGTACATTCACAATCTATGTTAGTAAATTAGTATTTCTTCATTCAGTTTTATTTACATCAATATGTAGTTCAACTAAAAAGTACTGTTAATCATGGTACATTGTTTTTTTAACACATACAAAAATGACAATTTTTATATATAATTTTAAGCTCAAAATCACAATTATCTCAAAATATTAATTACAATACAGCCATTTCAATTAAACATATCATGGTTTGATTTTTTATATAAAATGGTAAACTTTATTATTAAAGTAAGCAATTTGTTTTGAATTGGCTAGAGTACACCCAAGTAGAAAATCTAAATGTGATGTGTGAGGTGTCTGCTGCCCTCCCACCCAGTTTGTATAGCCGCCTAGGCTAGCAAAGAGACGGAGAAGGCCCCGGTTTATAAATATTGAGCCTCATTTGCTAAACTGCCTTGGCTTCTTGGTTCTTCGTAAAAGCTCTACAAAGAGACTGCAGTGAAATGCATGCAATTATATACAGCGTGTAGAATGTCAGCTCACTGACACACATCGAAATGTCCACATAGACGGCAGAGGATGGACAGAAGGAGCACTTCACCTGCCACTTGAGCGTTGTCAGCTAGAACAGAGTTTTAGGAATGAGGTCCTAGTTTAAGCTCTGACAGGAGGAGCCCTGGTTACTGTGGATGTGTTATCTGGGCGCCGTACTTACGTAGTGAAACCAGATCCCGTCAGAGTATTGGTCTAGAGACCTGAAGCTGTGCCACCACTTAGGAATCTCTCTTATACCATTTATGAGAGTGAAATATTTAACTGACTTATATGACCTCAGTGTGTTTGCTTGACACATAAAACATTAGAACTAACAGAATAAAGAAATAGACTTACCTCCCACAAATTACTGAGAGCAAAAGTCATTGATCAGATAATTTTGAAAATGAAAAATAAATGTCATGAATATTTAAAAACAGTGTGTTTGTGTAATTCTTTGCAAACCTCTCGGAGCTCCCCGCCCACTGTCTTCCCTCAGAATCACTTTTCTGATGCTTAATATTTCTTTCTTGAAAAGAATGAGACCACAGTTCATAGTTTCTCACACACAGCTGTGTGTGGGGTGCTCTTGGGTGGCTGCCGGTAGCAAAGAAAACCTGGTTCTTGTAATAACCTGTAGTGACCTTGCGGTGACCTTACCCTTTTCAAGTTCATTAGCTCTACCTGTGGCCCCTGCTAGCCCTGGAGAGTGTTCTCTCCTCCACGTGTAAACAGTGTCACATTCTTAAGCCACCTTCAATCACTTCTACTCACTGAGCACAAGAAGAACTTGATGGCCTCTTCCAACAAAAGAGCCGTCTGCCTGTCAGCTGCCTTTCTCTTTACCTCAAACATCACAGTAAGGCTTGCTCTCTTGAGGAGGGAAGCAAAGGGAATGTCATCATCAGAGCAGAACTATGAAACGTTTTCTGTAGTCCATTCACACTGTCATCAGAGCAAAACAAAGTTTCCTAAGCGTTAAGTAGCACTCAGCGATCCTATGTAAGCCAGATGTCCTCTCGGTCTAAGACCAGTGAGTGCCCTCTGAGTGGAAAAATGAATATTGAAAATAATATTTCAACAGTACATTCGGGCAAATATGGGAAATTCTTTATCTGCCTGAGAGATTCGTCTTGGTTTTTCCAGAGACTTTCAAAAACAAACAAAATCATCTAACATTTCCCGGGGAACTGTTCTTTAGTAGCAGAATGGAAAGCTATGGAAAACTGGTTTGTCCATGTGTCGGGTGCTTTCCTTCGTCTAGCTATTAGGCAGTTCACCTCAGACTCCAGCTGTGCAAAACAAACTAGCAAAGAAAAATGTGCATCTAAGAGACACAAAACCTGAGTTGCAATAAAAGGTTTTAATATAAGAAACTTCTTAATATAGGAAAATAACCTTTGAACAGCCAAAAAATACATTTATACAATATAAGCAGCTAACTTGGTGCTTAAGTGTCTCATAAGACTAAGCAAGAAAGAGATCATTTACATTTGACCATTTTCCTAACTAGAGTTGAGATAATATCTATTTTCATTCCCCTGAATTAATTCATTTTCTTTTTTTTAAAAAAATCTGCACATATTTGAGTAATTCCTATTCAGTTTTTGACAGTGGGCCTGCTGCTCCCTGGGCACTGCAGCAGTAGTTGGGGCTGCCAGTGCCATGGGAGAACCTAAAGTTTAAAACATTTGAGCTTGGGGTTGGGGTTTCTGCAGACTCCTCTCCCCTTTCTCCATCTTTACACTCCATTTCCTTTGCTTCAGTAGATTTTTGAGGTGCTAGGAATTAAACCTAGGACCTTGCAATCCCAATCCTTGCAAGATCTTGCTATGTAGCCCAGACTGACCTCAAACTTGTAATGATTCTGCCTTACCTCCCCCCCCCCCCATTGCTGGAATCATAGGCGTGTTTCACCAAGTTGGATGCAATTGCTTGCCTTTTCATACTTGGTAACGAATTGTCTCTACTGAAGCTCCCCTGTGTGTAGGCAGCTGCCGGGACCATGTCTGCTTTCCGGACCTGAGTCTTTTTCAAGACTTAGAGCTTGGCCTCTGCATTTACTTATTGGGAGGAAATCTGCTTAAATGCCTCTCATTATCTTGCCATTAGACCTGGTTTAAGGCTCAGTTCAGGACATAAGTCTTTCCTCAAATATACTAAAGGCATTTTTTTTAATAGGAATTGATTGAAAGTTGCTTTTCTGTGCAGCCTTGATGGATGCATTCGTCTTATTGACACTTGGAAGAGGGAGGCCACAGGAACCCAAAGGTTAAGTCCTTGAAGCTGTGATTGCCTGGAAGGCCCCTCACAGGAGAGCCTTGCTTGGGGATGGGATGGAAATGAGTTTAAGAGATAAGAAAATGTCTTAGCAAGAGGACTCCAGTTTGCTTGTTTATGTGGCACTTACCTAAAAGCGATTTTACATTGGGCTGAAAGCTAAAAGCAGAGTTCTACTGTCTCTGCCAACAAACTTGTTGCCATGGGAACTGATGCAGGAAAATGAAAAATATGACAAAGGATAAGGAATTAAATTTGGGAAAAAAATGATAGGGAGTTGATTTCTGCATTGCTGTTTAAGCCTTTGGGATTTAAAGAAAGTGTTTCTCATCTGATGACATCAATGAAAATGGCCAGAATGACTTAGCAGATGCAGGAAGAAATGAGGAAGTAGCAAGCTTATTTGGTTAAAGGAACTCCATGAAACCTAGTTCCATCCCTGATAAGTTAAGCTTTTTAGCCCGTGGGGACTGTGTGGGTAAACAGAAACCTGAAAAAGACTCTAACTCAAAGCCCAGGCACACACCTCACAGGATTATTGCACACCTCATGTTATTGCTTGAAGCAGCCTCCCAAGAATTCAAAATCAAAAGCCAAAGAGCAGCAACAAAAGCCATGATTTAAAAATCCCTCTCCCCTCCCCCATGGCCAGGTAACCACCATAAGTAACCGAGGACTTTGTTTCTCACAGAAATAAGTAGTTTCTCACAGAAATTAGTATTTCTCTTCACTTGATCAAAGCTTTCCTGAATACCCTCCTCTGGTGTTCTCAACCTCAAGCCAGACAGGATGTTGGAAAGTTGGCAGTGAGGACTCACCTAGCAGTTTCAACCGTGGTATAAGGAGGTGGGTATGTGTCTGTGCTCCTAGGAACCTCCCAGCTAACTGAAGCGGCATCCCGGGAAGCATTTCTCCAGAAGCCGTGATTACCAGTGACTTCCTGATCTGTCTGTTAGAGCTCCACTCTGAAGCCTGTCAAGTGTTCAGAGTCTTTCAGTGAGTTTGGAAGTGTGTCCAGGGTGCTTAAACAGGTTGGAGCACAAAGCCTGGTGTGTGCAGACTAGATTTCTTTCTTTCTTTCTTTCTTTCTTTCTTTCTTTCTTTCTTTCTTTCTTTCTTTCTTTCTTTCTTTCTTTCGTTTTTTTAAAATATTTATTATGTGTACAATATTCTGTCTGTGTATATGCCTGCAGGCCAGAAGAGGGCACCAGATCTCATTACAGATGGTTGTGAGCCACCATGTGGTTGCTGGGAATTGAACTCAGGACCTTTGGAAGAGCAGGCAGTGCTCTTAACCACTGAGCCAATTTCTTAACACTAATACCCAATGAAGGTCAGGACTGAATAATCTGATGAGGGGCGAAAGGCAGCAGGCAGATCTCTTCTGAGAGCCAAGCATGTCACGGGGTCTTCAGAAGTAGTTATGAAGATGAATACATTGCTGCTTCTATTTCTGTATGTATGGTGTCTAAAATAAGTTCATGCTGGCGGGTATTAAACTGAAGAATGACTAGCTTCAAAAGCTTTAACTGGCCCTCTTCTGGTAGCTCTTTGTTTGGGCAAACTTGATTTCCTCTGAGAGACCACCCGTCTACTGTATATAGTAATTTTGCCGCATCCATCCCACTGACAAACATTCCATCATATTAGAACCCCTGTAAGGTACTAAGCGCTAAAATTCTACTCTACTTTCTTTTGCACGTGTGTTTGCTTGTGTGAGAGTGCATGTGTGTATTCTGGGCATGTCTGCACATTTGTGCATGTATCTGTGGAGGTCCAAAGTTATTGTCAGGTCTCTTTCTCAGTCACTCTTCACCTTACATACAGGAGCAGGGCCTTCCACTTGAAGCCAGAGCTAGCCCAGGTGGCCAGTTCGCCCTGGGAGTCACTTGTCTTTGCCTTCGGAGCCAAGGGATGGCAGGAGAATTTCATATGTTCTGATGGTCCCGAATCAGGCCCTCAGAGGTGTGTGGTAAACTCCTTACCTACTGAGCCATCTCCCAGGCTCCTGTTCTGTTTTTTAAACGTTTGATTTACTCTCTCCATACTTTGTGTGGCTGTTTAGGAGATTCTCTGTTATGTCCTATGTCTTAGTGTGGCGGACGTGACTTGTAGTTATGTTGTTTGTCATGTACCAGACTATTTAAAAAAGAACCAGTTTCCTTAGCTAAGGATATTTATTGCTTTTCACTGCCACAAACATTTGGGAATTCGAAGAACTGACTTAGGAGTGGACTGACGATGTCTATGCGGCAGACGTTATTGGCTTTCTACAGTTGGGCTTTCCCTACTGGCAGTACACCTGTCGGGTGTCACTCCTTCCCTACCTGGATATCTAGCATGCTCAGAGTGGCACCTGGAGGTCAGGAAATAAGTATTTTCAAAACACAATCTCATTTTCTTGTTTTTTTATTTTATTTTATTTTGGGTTTTTTTGAGACAGGGTGTCTCTGGAACTCTCGCTGTAGGGCAGGTTGACCTTGACTCAGAGATCTGCCTGCACAATCTCATTTTCAAATGCAGCTATGCTGCTAAACATTTTCTAATTTAATACACAGATTCACTAAGTCACTACCATCAAGGGTAGCTGTGCCACCACACCTGAATGTATGATTGTATCTCTGCTAACCCACACCCAGACTAATCCTAAGGTGGGGGGGGAACCCTAATTTTAACCTCAAGGAACAAACAAAAATTGGTGTTTTGCCAGAAGTAAAAAACATAAAATCACCCGTCCTTGCCATGTAATGCAATGGCAGGAGAGACTTCCCATGGGAACCTGGAGAGGTACTGCTTCTTAGGAGCTAACGTGGAATTCACCTTGTAGTGGCTTAGTGAATCTGTGCACTAAATTAGAAAAGGTTTAGGTGCCCTAATCCTGCATTCTCTCTGACTTTGATCCCTGAGAGCAACCTCACTGAAGGAGTGCATCAAAAGGAGCGGCAAGCCGGGCCTGATGTGACTCATTCTGGATGGTACTGCCTCAACTGTCTCCAGAGACTTGTCCTTTCTGGATAATAAATACAAATGAGAAACGGGAGCTGGCCTTCCGGAATGTTCCCTATCCGCACTGTGAGTCAATGAAGCTGAAAAGAATCCTTTGCTGCTTTGTCAGCGTGACAGAGACAGCGAGGATATTTTTATTCTCTGCTCTCCCTCACATTTTCCTCAGACACAGGTGCTTGTTAGACTCTTTAAGCATCGTCTTCCCATTTGGCTGTTTCTTGATGGGAAAGGCTGATACTTACTTGTATGTTTGGCTGTGCCTTTGAACATTTGCCTCTATTGGATTTAATCGAAAGGAGAGATGGCTCAGAGGTTGGGAGTGCTGGCTGATCTTCCAGAGGGCCCAGGTTCAACTCCCAGCACCCACATGGAGTTAATTGAAAGGACAACAAGAAAAATGCTTAAAAACCATTGATAATAATTTTTTTAAAAAGTATTACACGGCAGGCTAGAAGCCTGTGCTTAAGATGGCCCAGAGGACTCTCGAGACAGCCACTTCAGCACTTCTTTAGGGGCTGGGGTGCAGCTCAGGGTGGGGCATCTGTGTGTTCTGCAGGTCAGATGCCCAGAAACAACAGTAAACACATCCCTGAACTGTGTGTGTGTGTGTGTGTGTGTGTGTGTGTGTGTGTGTGTGTATTTGGAGGGGTTTGGTTCCCACATCTGCCTTGTCCTGGGAGGCAGGCAAAGAGATGTGCAGTTTAAGCAGCAGCATCTGCAGCTGTATAAAGCACCCATGAGGGTAGTGCTTTCTGGAGCCTCTCTTGGTTATAAGGAATCTTGGAGATTCTATCGAGCACAAAATACTTATTGCTGAGTTGAATGCTGAAGAACTGCATGCATATGTGGCTGCCAGCTGGTTTAAAACAAACAGGAGGGATGATTTTCCTGTTTTTTAGAATTCTGCTTTAATGAACACCGATAAAGTGAAGCTGTGGCTCCCAATCACTCACTTACCTCTCACAGGAGGCGAGGAACTGGGACAGGGCTAGGGAAGGCCTTGGTGAAGTTTTTCTTGCTGGCTCCACTTCCCACCCCGAGGCTACTCCACAAAGCAACCTGGGTAACGCTCCCATCCTACACAGCTAAAAGCACATCCCTGGGCCCATCACACTACAGAGCCCAAGACAGGTGTTCACTTTACATCAGGGCTGGCAGGCTAGAAAGCGAAAGTCATTTATAAAGTAATAAAAAAATTATCAGAGGAAAGGAAAAAAAAAAAAGAAAGTGCAAGTCATGATCCCTAAGCATCAAGGCAATCATAATCTCAGCACAAGGGGGAATGTGCTGGCGGAGAGACTATTCCCGGAATTAAAGACCAAGATTACTATATGAACAAGTAAAACAACAACAATAGTAACAAAATATATACTTAATGGTTTGTACCAAGAACTGAGTGATGGTCCAGTACCAGATCCACAAAGAAGACAAGGCTGCACTGAGGAGAGCACTGGAGCTAACGGGCAGCCTCTCGTTCTCTGGTTTAGTTTGCAACCAAACTGATCTTTAGGAGCCCATGAGAGTCTGAAAGGAGGATAATGATAGAATAGAAAAGAAAGTAAGTTAAAAAGCCAGATGTTTTTCAAAAGAAGAGAACCTGTGACTGGCACTCCGGTTTGCTGGCGGGTCACACTGCTCAAGTCCAGGCTGGCTAATGGGTGCTTTGCCTCCTGAGAGGATCTAAAGTCAACCTGGTGATCCTACCTGAGTTGGTGCCATAAAACCAGCAGGCTTGAGGTCACAGCGATTAGTCCCCAGCCCCCTAAGGAGGCTGGCCAGACTCTGCTAAGAGCTCACCGCAGGAGCTGGTGACCTTGTGGCCAGAAGAAAACAGCTCCCTTTGGAGAAAAACACCAGGATTTAATGTTTTAATAAGCTTCAGGGAAGAACATCCTGTCTTCTGTTTACTTTTGCTGGAGGAGGACAAGATTAAGTCTGTAGAGGGGAGGATTCTGATGGGATTATCAAGGTAGAAGCCCAGACAGAGCACATTGTGAAGACACAGTTAACTCAGGTATGAGTTCTTTCACCAGGACCCAGCCATCAGAGGCCCCAGGACTCTTGATATCTCTGAACCACAGTATGTCACCAAGGTGGCCAAATTCCGCTTTTGACACATGGATATTCTGACTGAAAGAGGCTGGGGTGGGTTTACCTAAGTAGGCCTTTCTTGGAATCCAATTTTCATGTTATGAGATGCTTTTTAAAATGCATTCTTTTTGTAATAAATTCCATTATGTTATGCTAATTCTTGTGCAGGTGAAAAGTGAGTTTATAGATATCTGTTGGAAATGTACATTCAAGCAGGACCTCGATAAGTTTCTCAAAAGAGAGGCTGTTCAGGCAAACTTGATTCTTGATGCTTAAGTCTTGCAGAGATAATTTCCAAAGTAAATTATGATGATTTAAAAACAAATATATTGCCATGTCAGCTGATGAGAAGTGTGGATAAAATAAGGGAGATTAGCACAAAGTATTCGAAAGACTCATGCAAGCTAGGAAAAAACTGTGAAACTGGCGGATGTGGTTACTGAACAGTTAAAGAACAGAATCTCAGCACACACTGGTCCAAGACTGAGAAAGAGAGAGAAAAAACTGCACTCTGGGAAGTTGATTCAACCTGAGCGTTTCAGTACAAAAGATACAGAATCCGTTAGTGTCGTTTAAGCTTAGAGCATAATTATAAATAGTCTTTAATGAAGAGTGTAGAAAGGAGTATTACTCCATCAGCACAGAGACAAGAACCGGCTGTGAAGGCTTTTCCAGACTGGCATTAAATCTAGGAAGACGCTCTCCACCTAGTGGTGACTCTTTGTAACTACATGCTCCTAAAAAAAAAAGTTCTGTGGCCGTGTCCAAATCATAGCTTGTATCTCAGGCTTGATACCAGGAACTCAAAAACAAGGGGCTTTGGGGGAAAAGCAACACATAATTTGGTGCTTCCTTAGTTTTATTGAGAGGCCCCTTTTCTGGGAAATTCGGGTAACGTGTTAATTGTCCCTTCCAGAGCCTCACTTGTCTCAGGAGTGGCAGACACTTTCACTTCTCCATGGGACTTTTCCCTGTGATTGTGTGTCTCACACAGGTCCTTACCTCAGAAAAGCGCCCTGTTGACTATGGGGACCTCATTTCTTCTCTAAATTTCTCATGCCATTTTCTTTTATGACATCCTTTATTCTGTTTCTCATCTTCATAATTGTAAAAATAGCTTAAGCTGACAACCTTCCTAGTCACAACACAGGGCAGAAGGGTCTTTCTATTAAATGAGCCTAAAGTCAGCCTTGACCATGCTCGGCCTTCACAGTTGCTCTACCAGGGGTTCTGGGCCTGGTGGTCTCGAAGATGACCATTGCTTTGTGATTCAACATCATCCTTCATGTCTCTGGGATGTTTCTGACAACCAAATACATGACTTTTCCCCAGAAAAAACAAACCCAAACTAATTAAAAGGATATAAAAAAATGTTTTTCTCACCGAACAATAAAGCCACTTAAACGTTTTGGGCAGTGTTGATATCTTTAGAATATGTAAAAGGAAAACTGCTGAACAGGGCAAAGGTTCTGAAGACTTTGAGAAGAAATGGTAAGGATAGGGGAGAATTTGGCATAGAGGACTTCCCAACCCCCAAAAGTGGGAATAATGAATCAGCAGAGGAGGCCAAAGGTAAAAGGTTCACCATTTAAGGTTACACAGAGGCGTGTCAGTCACCCATTTAAGTCATGATTTGTTAAGTGTGTCACACTCCGCTTGTGGCGCTAAGAAAGGCTGAGGGATTTACATGTTCCCCTGGGTTGCTGTCCAGAAGGCCTCTTCAGTACTGCCTGGCCCTGTCTCTCAAAGGAACTTAAGCTTTGATAGAAAAGAATTAACACAGACCAAGCTGCCAGGGCTCAGGTGGAGGGAAGACAACACCCTGTTGGTGGAACTGAGAAAGAGCTTCCTCATTAAGAAGGGCTCACGATCACTGTGCCGAGTAGGCAGGACCTTGAAGACCAAACGTGATTTTGGTAACTTGGAAAGGAGGCTGGGGGAGGAAGCTTGCCAGCAAAGAGCCAGTGTGTGCAAAGGCTATGAAGCACAGGGACACTCAGAAAGCGAAGAACCTTAGCCAGTCTGGGTAAGGCAGGGAGGAGAAACAAGCTGTTCCTACAATCAGAGGCCCCAGATCTCCTGGGAGGGACAAGCAGATGGTTGGTTTGATGTGTAGACACGCACAATCCAACGGCATACAAGCAGCTGGATCATGGGATGGCCTAAACAGCAGGCCAGGCAGTGACAGTGTTCTTAAATTTACAGGGGAATACATAGATCTGAAAGGTCTCACTATGTAGCTCAGGCTATCCTGGAACTCACTATGTAGACCAGGCTGGCCTTGAGCTCACAGAGACCCACCTGCCTCTGCTTCCCTCCACACTCAGCTATTCACTGCCTTTCTGAGTTGATAATTATGACACTGGACACTAAAAGTACGTCCTCGAGGCAGTGGACACAGGAAGGACCCGCCCACTCCCGTGTCTGTTAAGGGTTAGCATTCACTGATAACAGAGCATGGAGCCGAGCGCTGGGCCAGACTGAGGGACAGCTGTCCTCATGACAACCCTTGCTTTCTTTCATGCTAACAAACTGACAAAACCATGGCCCTTTCTCTAAAATCCAAGAGATTCTGGGTTCTGTTTCCCTGGTCCAAAAATATTTCCAATCTGGCCATGACCAGTCTTTCAGAAGTTTCTCTAAGTCCCAACAAACATTTGAAATGGCCTCCCAGTGGCCCTAGGACCTGGTAGGGAGATGTATGGATAGCTCCAACTGAGTACTGTTCCAACCCAGGCAGAGTGGATGCCATCCATCCGCCATGGGATGGGGTGAGGGCCGAGACAGAGGACTCAGCGCACTCTCATTCTGTCTGCAACTTCTCTTCCTGCTCAACTGTGACGTCTTCTACAGAGGAGAGGCTGTGTCCCCGGCAGGCCTGATGCATAGTGGTGCCCAACAGATATTTATCATAAAATTTATGATCACTGCACTTTATGTTTTTGTTACAGTCTTCGGTAACATATCTCTAAATGCCTTGACTGTATAATTTACGCTAGGCTTCTGAGATCAGCTGCCCTATTGTGAAGGAAGCATATGTGTTTACTGTTGGAAACAAGACCCTATGTGAGCTATTTTCCTCTAGATGAGAGACATCTGTCTGTTTGTCTGGTGTGATATATGCTCATCACTTATTTTAATATGGGGGTGGGGTGGACCCTACAAAGAATACACTTGTTCAAAGAGGGAGAAAACTTTCAAAGGAGGGAAATACTGACTGAGGCTTTTGAACCCCTCTCCCTCACCAGTTCATATACAAATGGATATATACAAATGGTACCAGCTTAAAGGATGAAGCAAAAGCCATTTTTGAATAAAGGAAGGGAAATTATGCTAGATTTGGAAATTCATGTATTGAGGTCTGGTCCATTGCTTCTGCTTTGGTCAGGTCTGTATCAGTCCAGTGTTAGACAGAGTCACGGGATTTTATCATTTTCTACATAAATGCTGCCTGAAATTTCCCAATATTTAACTCTCTATGATGTCACCCTGAATAAAGTCAAGCTGAAATAAGAGTGTGTATTGAAAGGGGTGTACCCCAGATCTCCTGGCTACTTGCACATGCTGGGACCACACCCTGTCGTTTTTAATTTTGCTCCCTACTTAGGCAATGTTACAGAATCCATCTGCAGAACCCAGGCGGTCAAGATGGTGCTAAAGTTAAAACCATCAGTTTTTATGTCCCTATATCCCCCACCCCCAAAAAATGACTTCTAGGAAAATCAAGACAATCACATAGTGAGAAAGCAAGGGGGCCCAGATTCCTGTAGTTTTCACTGTTGGTTTTAAAATAAACTCTTAACGTGATCTTTCCCCTTCATTGTTCCAGAACCCTCAAATTCTTTGGGATGGAAGGCAGGAGTTTCTGTCCTCACAGGAGAGTGTTTCTGGATAATTTCCTCACAGTGTTAAAGGTTGGGAAGACTATGAGGTACCCCAATATGCATACAAGCAGCTTAGAGAAAGTTCCTCAGTATGGCAAAAATCTAACACTTTAGAATAGAGAAGCAAATAGTCAAAATAAACACAGAAGTGAAAACGTGGCTTTGTTAAGGCACTGACCCCTCACACACCTTTGTGCATGAGCTGTTTGCTGCTGTCAGTGGTATGGTGAACACTGACTCTTCCCCTAGGAGAATTCCTCTCAAACTTGGGTGGAAATCCTCAGATGATATTCAGGATCTTATGGCAGCTCGAGCCCTGGAGGCTTACATGTGTTTGCCTCAGTGAGATGGAAGCCTACACCTACCTCCTTTGAATAGCATGTGTGGGTAGGGCGTGAGTCTACAGAGGGACAACAGTTATGAGAGGGGACCAGCTTTGCACGCTAGAAGCAGAAATATCCCCAGATGCGCCCAAGCAGAATTCATAACGAGGTTGTATCTGCCTTCGTCTTGTACATGGGTGTCGTGGGAAACTCGCTGCATACGGTGGACTAAAGCAGAGCTAGACAGACATGCAGGAGAACCAACACCCACACCTTTTGTAACATTTTCTCTGTGTGTTCCACAGTGCATACTCAATTACCCTCAGCCTGTATTCTATTTGGGTGACATAGCATGTTTTCATGCTCCAAGCCAGGGCAGAGTGCCTCTCCTAGGACTGCTAAGGAAAAAAAAAAGTTGTGTAAGTAATCTTGAATTTCAAAATTCACCAAGTTGTGGCTGGTCAAGAAGCTGCACCCGTGAGTAGAAAGCGGGTGCATGGCTGACTGTTGTTTGAGCATTTGGTTGAGCCATGGAAAGAAGCATTTCTGCCCCAGGGCTTTCGCTGGTCCCTCAATGCTGCTTGTCTTGTACTGGAGGACCCATCCTAACTGACTGGACTTTATTATTTCCCTAACTTGTTACTTTTTGCTGATCTAGCATTCCAGTGAATCTGTGAGTGGGTTGCCATTTCATGGATCAGTCAGACATGTTATGACTGGATTCACTAATGGTTTGGATGTCAGTCTGATACCAACATGAATTTTGATCTGATTCAATCACATTCTTGCTCTCCACAAGAATGCATTCTTGGGAGCAGGCATCCTCAATCTTCCTGCCAATGAGAAGCAGAAAATGATGACTGACAACTCAGACCCTGTGGAAAGAAGGGCTGAGAAGAATACTGTTCCCAAACTTTTATACTGAGGTGTTTACATTTGGCAGGTTTTATGACTAAAAATTAAACGTTTCTGAGTTTCTCCATTGAATAGTTTGGAAAGTCTGGAAACTTTTCTATTGATATTTGGATATGTAAATCAAAGTCCTTCATCATTTTCTAGCCTCTATCCTCTCTCTCTTTCCCTCACACACCGTAAGTAGCTCAACCCCACTTTTAAGGAACGACAACAGCACATTGCATGCACTCCTCTCTGCAAACAAGTCAGTGTTGGTTCACATGCCTGACCTGAGGTGTTCTCTGTGGAGGTAGGGGCACAAGCCAAAGCCCGGACAGCATTTACTACAATGTCGAGGGACAGGCACAGGCTTCAAGTCAGCACGGCATGTATGCTTGGTGGCTTGTTTTGCCGGGCAGGCTGGAATCACCTAATAAAGTGTGCATGCCTGGAGAGATGTTTTGAAAATTGTCCCCTTAAATCTATTTATCTCGCATACCCACAGAGTTTGGCTACTAATTGTCAGTAATTTTTCTTTCTGTCTCTACTGTCTCCACTCTACTCCACATCACCCTTGACCCAGGTCTATAAACAGCTTCCTCAGCAGGAAGATCCAGGACCCACCAAGAGGTAGAGATTTCATGGTGCCACCAGGAACTCACTCCTTTCTGTTGTAGATTTTTCTTTTTCTTTCTTTCCTTCTTAAAGGCACACTCTTACCATACATATTTGATGTTAACTTGAACCAGATTCTAGTTTCCAGCAGCAAGTTAGTTACTCAAAAATAAAAATGACACCAGAGCAATGAATTCCTGGACCGGGTCACCTTTAAAATCAACGAGAAGCCCCTCCCACAGCCACAAGTGATTAACGACTCCACTGAGTTAACCTAAAACAGAAAATGTCCCTCTGTGTGACCATCTGCCTGTCAGTCTGTAGCCTCAAGTAAATCCACATTTTTCCCAAGAGGTCCTTTCCCCGTTACTGAGCTTCACAGAAGGAAGTGTCAAAGCAAGACCCCTGGCAATGTAGCCCGTCAAGGAGGGTTCACCACCTCTCAGCTGATGGCCTCAGGAGCACCCGAGGCTCCTACACAAGAAAGTATGTGGGAGCCCTACATCCGGTGGCCTCTTGCTTTTCCGGAAGAAGGCTGTGCAGCCCTGATGGGTGCTTTCTGGATGTTTCAAGCGGCAGTATTCAGAGTATTCTGAGCTTGGTTGGTTTCTCTTGACTAAGACTGAGCCTAGAACACCTGTTGTAGTGATGTGCTATGAGCTTTTGAAAGAGAAAATTAGGCTTTAAAAGACACCTCTCATTAGATGTTCTCAATATATTAAAATGCACTTAAAAGCCGCTTTTGTGTAATATGCCAAAAAGGCCAATCTCGAATCAGTAGCTAATTGTCAAAGCCTATAAAACCACGGTATTGTGTCATCCTGACATAAATCAGCAACAAAACCAGTGCACCACCTGCTAAATGAAGTTGCATTTGTCTCCACGTGACAAATTCTATGCCAAAAACACCACTGTACTTCTAATAAGTGGCTCTCATTTTAATAGATCCTACAAAAATACAGTATTTTCAATGTCCCCATAAAACATAAACTTACAAATATTATCCTCAGAGCTCTGGTGACATCCACATGTGATCCTAGTGTAAAATTTCATAGAATATTCCAAACACTAGCATATAAGATAAATTTGTTATATAAAAAAGCGATGTCGGTATATGAGAGAGTGCATACAACCAATTATGGAAAGTTGATCTGAAATTTCAAATTAACATTTTAATCAAATTGGTGACTACTATAAAAAGAAGTAACTTAAAAGATTATAAAGCATATTTGGAACTTTCACAGGGGAAACACAATGTAAAAGTAGGTTAGGCTTTTTTTACTCTCTGTTATGATTGCATTCGTATTTATGTTTCTTGAAACTTTTTTTGGAGAAAAAAATTTTTAATCTATTTCTGTCTGCAAAAAAAAAACAGGCATTAAGATTAATGACACCAGTTAAACCACAGCTCTGAGAAATTATATCTGAAGTTTCATATTTCAATACCAAAGTTTTGAAGTCACCCACCATAGCTTTCTAACAAGTCTCTCTCTGTAATAAATGTCGTCGATTCCCAAAATTCATTGAAAATGATTTAAAAGTAGCAAATTAAATAAAGCAGCACACGGAAAAGTTCCACATTTACAGAAACGGGATCACAGGGTTTATAGTCGGCGTAACCCCGAGGAAACAGAACATTAAAGCATTAAGGTTTCCCTGGCACCTGTCACTCACCGCTTCCAGCTGTAGTGAAGAACCTGGTTCACAGCAGCCTGTGGTCTGTCTCTAAAGTCCACTTGTGTCCTTTTAATTAACTAAAGGCATTGAACAGATTTACCTTCTCCGATTTTTACTCAGGTCCCAGAGATTAATGATAATTTATGAACTATTTCACTTTGCTATGGGAATTTAGCAAATGGCTGTGGAACCAAATATAAATACTTTATACTTTATGTACAGTTGCTTCCATAAGGCGTAATCATGTAATTTTTATTGAAAAAGATTCAATATAGTAAAGTCTTATTTTAAGATATATTTTCTTTCTCAATCCAAGGTGTTTACGAAAATATCGTTTTTCTATATTCTTTTTTTGTATATATGCCAACATATACCTTGTGCTAGAAATACTTTATGGGGATTACAACTCTTTATATACAACTTTTGAGGCAGTATCTCTGATGCAGAATTGGTAAAGAGCTTGTGTGTGCTTCCGTGCTCCGAAATGATAGGAAATCCACTTTGAGAAGACAACTTATTTGATTAAAAAACAAAAACAGAAACAAAAACCGCACCAATGCACAGCCAGAGGCTGCCGCTGGAACTGATACAGAACCACGCATGAACGCCGTGTTTACAGGTAACATTTCCAGGGTGGTCAAGGCTAACGTTACAATATTATACACCCGGCACTGATGTTTGCCATTGGTCCAGCAACTGGCAAAATTGGTTTCTATGTATAAATTTATTTTTGAACATTAGCTCTGGCCTGACATATCTTCACTATTTATAAAAACATTTAGACAGTGAGCTCACGTTGAATAACTAGGTCTACTGTATTCTGGAAGCTCTTCAGTAGTAAAACAGCTTTTTCGTGTTCCATATGCACAAAACTGTGTCCATTTGCCTGAAAACACACAAATCAAACAGGTCAGTCAATGCCAACAGTTCTCTCCCCTCTGCACCATTGTAATCACAGGACTCAAAGGAGCATAGCACAATAAGATTGTAAGATTCAGAGTGAAACAGTTTTGACAAGCATTTATCAAACGCCCAGTATTTCCTTGCTTGAGTGCAATCATAATATCCTACCGGGTAAGATCAGGACTTAGACACGATTCAGTTTTGCCTGCTGTCCCAGTTTTGTTATCTGTATTTTGCTTCACTAGGGATGAGCTCAGGTCCTGGTGCAGGCGGGGCAAGCGTTCTGCCAGAGAGCAGCATGCCCGTCCTATGTTTCCCGCTTGTTTGTACAGGTGCCTAGTGGAGGTGGCACTTAGTTAACGTTACTGACACAAACTTATCAGCATAATTTTTAAAGTTACTTTTATTTTCATTGATGTGTATGTGTCTTTGTTTTATACGGATGTAGGAACTTAGAGGCCGGAAGAGGGCATTGGATCCCCTGGAAATTGAGTTACAGGTGGTTATGAGCTGCCTGGTTATTAGGAACCAAACTCAGGGTTTCTGCAAGAGCAGCAAGGCTCTTAACCACTGAGCCATCTCCCAGCTCCATGTTAGATATTGTAATCATGCCAAATATGAGTGGACACTTATGGTACTATTTAATCTCATTTTGATCCACTGGAAAATAATGGTTTTTCGAGACAGGGTTTCTTTGTAGCTTTGGAGCCTGTCCTGGAACTCACTCTGTAGACCAAGCTGGCCTCAAACTCACAGAGATCCGCCTGCCTCTGCCTCCCGAGTGCTGGGATTAAACATGTGTGCCACCACAGCCCAGCTGATTTATATATGCTTTAAATTAAAGAAAAACTTATGTACATATTGTTTCTTTTTTTTCTTTTTTCTTTTTTTTGTTTTTTTTGAGACAGGGTTTCTCTGTGTAGCTTTGGAGCCTGTTCTGGAACTCGCTCTGTAGACCAGGCTGGTCAGATCTGCTTACCTCCTCTGCCTTCCAAGTGCTGGGACTAAAGGCCTGTGCAAGAACTCCCCGGTTGTAAACTGGCTTTTAACTTAGTTCAAAGAATCAACATCTCCGGAATGAAACTCAGTGACATTAGTCACCAAAGAAAGCCTGTAGTCTTCTAGCTAAGGGTCACCAGGGCAAGACATCAAAATTCATTTAAAACATAATTAGCTTGTTGGAATTTCAGAACCCAGCTGGCTACTGGTTGATATTTATGTCACAAAATGTACATTTTTCTCTGTAATGAGTGCTCATGGTCCTTGATTTTCTCTATATTAAATAACAAACTGTCTTACTGGAATTATTTTCACTTAATTTAATGGAGAGGTAGGTCTATATGCCTCCGAAGGACTAAGACTAAATTAAAACACAAAATTATTGGAATCTGGAGTAAGTTTCTGCCTCCCGGTAACTGAGAGCTGCAGAACTGCTCCCTTGCAGGATGAGATGCATTGGGAAAAACAGTTACCTGCACTGCTTTGCCATATATAGACACTAGAACTGGGTAACTTTCCGTGTGCGTGCGTGTGTGTCTGTGTGTGTGTGTGTGTACATGCATGTGTGTGTGCATGTTTGTTTATGTGTGCTTGTGTGTGGGTGTGTGTATGTGTGTTCTGTATGTATGCTCGCATGTGTGCACATATGTACATGTCTGTATATGTGAGTGCATATGTGTTTGCATAGGTGCATGTGGAGGCCCAGAGGATGGTATCATGCCCTTTCCTCAACAGCTTTTTACCTTCCTTTTGAGACAGGGTCGCTCATTGAACCTGATGCTCACCAATTCAGCTAGGCCAGCTGGTCAGCCAACCTTATGGATCCCTTGTCTCTGTCTCTCCAGTCTGAGTGCTGAGGAGCTGAATTCAGGTCCTTGTGCTTGCACAGCAAACACTGCCTGTTGAGCCGGCTCCCTAGCTGGACTTTTCCAATTTTCAGTGCACTCATACTTAATCTGGGGATACTTACTCTTTTTTATGTTTTTAATATTTTAACTAAGCATTCACTTAAAAGTTAAAATGTTTTTCACTGTCTTTATCTCTTTTATTTGCGCAAAAGGTTAGTTAGAAAATTACAATTTAATAATGGAATGTTTCTGCAGAGAACCCAATATCCTCTGAAAATTTTCAATGAATTGTCCAACATTCATTCATACTTTGAAGTGTCAGGGTGAAGGATTTCTGGCTTTGGAGACCACGAATCATACGTTGTTCACCATTATATCTGCTATGTAAGCATTGGTGCTGAAAAATCAACAGTGTCAATGTTGAGGGGATGGGTAGTCAAATAAGTAGGTGTGAATCTGAATGATGTGTTCATTGGAAGATCTTCAAAGAGGATTGATCCCTTCCATGGTGACCTTTCTCCTTCACTTCTTAAATTAAAAATGTCTGTAGTGAGTTGACCAACCAGGGCATTGTGGGAGGCACTGGAGATAAGACCTAAGATAATGAGACTGGGGAGCTGGCAGGGAAGGGCTTTAAAGGGAAGAGAGGTAGTTCCACATGTTAAGCATTTATTTTAAACTTAAATGTATCCTTTGAAAATCTCATGTGTGTACTGTCTTGAACATATTCAACCCTTTCTCTTCTTATCCCCCCTGCACTTCCTCTGGAACGTGTTCTCTTCCCACCCCCACTGCCATTGCATGGATTTAATCAAAACTTTTCTGGAGAGGCAGACAGAGACAAGATAGACAGACAGACAGATAGAGCTTGAGATCTGGGTAGATGGAGACAGGGAGGTAGTTAATGGAGACCTAGATACACGAATCCCACTAGAGACTAGTCCTGGCAAGCAGGGATTTACTCCATAGTAGTTAGCATTCTTCTTTGGCACAGTTGGCTTTGATATGGTTTTTCTGGATGCTATAAAGGTGGTAGCTCTTCTTTTAGTTTTTATCAAATGTTATTTTATTAATCTATTTTTGTTTTGAAAAAACAGGGAAGTTTTGAACTTATATTCCACCTGCTTCAAATACATGGGATTAGAGGTATATGCCACTATTTCCAGCCTTATGAATTATTTTTTAAGTAGTAATCGAGCTATTCATTAAAAAACTTTCATTCTAAATTTACTACATTTTTATTGTAATAAATTTATGATAAATTGTAAACTTGTGGTAGCGAGCGTTCTCTTTCCACCCTGTGAATCCTGGGATCAAGCTGCAGGTCATCAAGCTTGACAGCAAGCACCTTTCCCTGCTCAGCCATCCTAATGACCCCGCATTTCCTTGGTGTGGAACATACTGTAAGGTCTGTTTCCATGGGAGGCTGTGGCTGAGGAGAATGGAGAAACAAGGTGAATGCCCACAGAAGTCAGGAGCTCTGTCTCTGAGAACCATTTTCTCATTCTCAGGACAGAAGAGCCCAAAATAACTTATGCCATTTCTGTGATCATAAGCACTGGATACCTGCTTTCATCTTGAATAGTTCAGACAGGGACTTGAGGGATCACTGAATTTGTGATTTTTATGTTTAAATAAAGACGAGAAGATCCCTAGTCTACAACCGTCAGGGTTGTGGTTGCTTTGTGTTTGCATTGGAGAGTCTGCAGTTCCAGAGGAAGGCTAGTCTGATGGTTGTGTCAACTGCAGAACACAAATTCAATGATGTTTTGAAAGATAAATACAGAGGAAGCATTTACACAAGTGACATTTGAATATGCCCACAACATAAATGCAAATAATAACAAGGATTAATGCTAAATCAGACAACGTTTGAAATCTCACATTGGTTGCATGTATATATGTTTTCTATAAACATTACCAGAGTCACATAAAACGTGTGTAATTTTGAAGAAACTGCAAGTTAATGAAAAGTGAAAAACAAATGAGATGCTTATTAAATTCCAGTGAAGTTAATAGGAAACAATCTTAGACGTGGTATTCAGACAATATTATGCTTTGAAGATATGTAATTCATAGACTTCTAGCAGGAGCTGGTCTGAAAATATGGAAGGCCATTCCAGGGCAGTGTTTATGCTGTTTCCAAAAGATAGTGTGCCTAATTTAATCTCACATCTACCATGCTGCAAAATGCTTTAAATTTTCCCTTGTCATGATTCATACCCCAAAATCCCCAGTTAATAAAAGTAGTATCTGCTGTCCAATCACAATGGAGGATGTAGTTCATTAATTAACTGTAAAACACATCCCCCTTCTCATCCCCCTTTTGTTCCTCCTGGGTTTCTCTTTGGCTTCCTTCTGGTAAAATCTTTGTTAAGTGTGTGTGCGTTATAGATGTTTGTCTGCAGAAACTTTCCAGAGTAAAGGAACGGAAGACTCTAAACCTTCATACTGGTGCTGAAGACAACTGCTACACAGGGCAAAGACATCGGCTCCTCTTACATGTTAAAAGTGAAATCAGATTAGAGATTTGACATGCGCTTTTGGTTAATTCAAACACATCATGAGGAGAAAACATTTAAAGAGCCAGGGCATACATATTTGTATATCAGTATCTTGAAAATTTGAATGCCTACAACTCTTGGATTAAAAAAAAAAAGAAAAAGTACAGCCAGCAAACTCCAGCTCTACAGGCAATCCTTAGTGGAACCTCGCTCTGACAGCCAGGCATCCTGGGAAGCTGGGAAGTAGTCCATGACAGGTAATTACTGTGCTTTATACTAACTTCCTAGAATTAATCCCCATTTCAGAATTGCCTTGTTTTATTGTTTCATTTTTTCTGTTTATTCTTTTTTTTCCCTTCCTTTTCCCCATTCATTCTTTCTGTTTGGAGACACAGTGTGTATAGGCCTTGAACTCAACTCCTCTCCCTGTCTGCACCCACTTCGTGTTGGGATTACAGGAATGATCGATGCCTGACCCTGTTTTAGAGTTTTCACTTGCTAGGGTATTCTTGTTAAATGTTGGGCTACATTTAATACTGAACGCACTGTATAATCTATATCACATTGCCTCCAGCTGAATATACCATATAACCAATACCATATTGACTGTATATATTATATAATCAATACCATGGTGACTCAAATTGAATACACCATATAATCAATACCATGGAGACTCCAATTGAATATACCATATAATCAATACCATGGAGACTCCAATTGAATACACCATATAATCAATACCATGGTGACTGAAAAATTATTAAACATTTTCTGCTACAAATCTCAACTACAGACCTTCATTTCTGGAACTGTTCATGAAAAACATTGCTCTTTGTGAGAGAACTTGACATCGTCGCAGCATTTACCGGTATCAAAAATCACAGAACAAAAGAGAAAAAGAATTTCTCTTCTGACTTAAGGATATACACAATTCTGAGGACTGTCACTTCCTCTGACTTTAGAGAGGTTTTCTTTCTATCATGCATGCTAAATCTTTAGCAAATGAATGTGTGGATTACTAGACAGTTTCTCAAAAAGATGAATTCTATTCTTTTACATTTGCCATGGCATCTGAAAATTGACTCTTTATTTTGAGGGCATTTTTTTTTTTTTTTTTGTGGATGGGTTGACTTTTGTTTCATCGCTAAAGTCAGAATCAGGTCTGGGGGTGGAGCTAAGTGGCAGAGTGCTGATCTAGCTTGTGTGAGGTCGTAGGTTTCATTTCATTCCCATTAACAAATAATGACAGACTGGTGTCCATCGCATTATTATTATTGTTGTTATGGTGATGGGATCTGTCACAAAGCCTTGGGCAGGCTGGGTAAGGGCAGTAGTACCTCTGAACTCTACCCCAGATCTAGTATCAAATGCTAGATAATAAACCCTCCTGTCTTTCTTCACTTTCTGCTGTGTATTCAGGGCATGCCTAGCTTGTACAAAAAGCAGGAGCTCAGGCATGTTTCCTATTATACTATGCATATGTTGTTTGACTCAATATATTTTACATGATGAGTCCATATTCCAAATAACGACATACATCAGTAGAATCAGCCCTGCTCAGTGGAAAGTGCTCAAGCGGCTTATGTAATGTATACCAACTGCAGGCACTTCCAGCACTGTGTGACTTAAATGACACCATGTAGAT